>JADNRY010000464.1:0-46509 GCA_015501585.1 Rhodocollybia butyracea | reverse complement strand
AATATCAATGGGATTTTCTGCAACTCCTATGTTAATGGGAGCATTGTCGAGTAAGGTAGAAGTGGGTGTTTCCAAGGGTCTGTTTCGTCGTCGTGGTTAAATGGCGCAGAGAGAATAGGTACCGATTCAGCAATGTCTGCAGATGCAGCTACACGAGTGCTTTGGGTAGAAGCAAAATCTAGATTTCGATTGTCTTCGGGAGCTTCACTGGATTCGGATTCTGTATCAAGTTTGTTGTAGATTGGGACAATGCTGAAATCTACAATGTTAGGGTTGATGACCTGCCGAGTTACAATGCTACCGTCACTATAGACGGCAACAATGTGAGTAAGGTGCGACATTGTGAAAGAGTAAAGTTGATAACAAAGAATGGTTTTGTGGCGTCTGGATAGCAACAGACGGGGCGAATGGGCGATCTTGACCTAATGTGGCGTTTGTTGACACGGCAACACAAAGTCGGAACTTAGGATAGACAACTATGAGTTTCCAAATGACAAAGTTAGTATTGTGAGATAAATAGTTATACAAGAGCGAACCTATGAGTTTCCAAATGACAAAGAGGTCAAGATGGAGACTCAGGTCGATACTACCTAACTATTTATACAGTTTTGAGGGAGTACGAGAGTGAATCCGTAACTAGAGTGGCCTGAGAGTTTGAGTCTGTAAATAGGGATGACATGGGAGAACGAGCCTATAAATAAAGTATTTCAATATAAAGAGAACAGCTTGTGATATTATCCGGCTATATTAGTAAGGTAGAGTGAGTAATAACTCTGTGCGAGTTCCAATGATATTGTTACTGAGTGATCATCATATGTCATCAGATGAAAAGAAATGAAGTTGGTGACAAACCCTAACGAGAGCTGCCCAAAACATTGCCAAAACTGCGGAGTTAGGGGTTAGGGTTAGGGTTGAGAATATATTTGGGGTGCAGAGGCTTGCCCCTGCTTATTTAAGGTTAGGGTTCTTTTAGGGGTTAGGGCTGGTATTTATGGTTAGGGGTTTGGTTTAGGGACAGTGGCTAGGGTTAGGGTTTGGCAGATGGGGCCAATAGGTAGAGGTGACTGATAGGGGGGCAAGGAGGGTGTAAGTTTTTTCCCACAAGGCCTCATTCCTGAGATATAGCTGATGCAAGTTTCCTCTGCCAGGAGAAGGGCTTCCTTTTTAGGGAGGTCAAAGAGTCATCGCATGCCTTTGTAAAGACTGCTACAACCATTATCGGGTGCTTTTAGAAAGGCTTGACTGAATCAGCTGACTTACCGACTCCCAGTGAGCAGCCTCCTACTCAGACAAATTCTACTCCGGTACCACACACGGAACCTACTCCTGAGCTGAAATTGGAAGATTCGCCACCACCTACTTGCTGTATCCGAAGATCTATGTACCTTAGCTGTGGCAAAATGTTGTCCTGATAAGTTGGCCCTTATGGGAGAAGGCAATAGAGGAAGAGTTGCAATTGCTGAAGGAGATGGGCACCTGGGAAGTTGTTGAAAAGCCTGATGGAGTTAATGTCATTGGCTCGAAATGGGTATTCAAGGCAAAAAAGGACTTATCTGGATTCTATGGTTCGTTGATATGGCTTCAGTGATTTGAAGCCTGTTTCCATTCCCATGAACCCAAACACTCACCTCTCTTCTGCTCAGTCTCCATCTTCCACCTCCAACATTGCAGCAATGTGGGACATCCCCTACCACGAAGCTATTGGCTCACTGATGTGGGTAATGCCAACCCAATATCGCATTCACAGTTACCACACTCTTGCACTACACCAAGAACCTGGGGAAGGACCACTGGGAGGCCATGAAGAGGGTGTTTTGGTATTTGAAGGGCACAAATGAATTATGGTTGACTTATGGTGGGGCAGATAGGAATTTAATTGGGTATGCAGATGCAGATGGAAATATGGCAGAGGACAGACATGCTGTCACTGGGTATGCCTTTATTCTCAATGGCGGCGCCATTTCATTGGCATCTAAACGGATGATTCTATTTGGCAACCTGGTTGTCAACCAGCAACCCCCTCTGATTTGACAACCCCAACTTTCAACTCTTTTCCTCAGGGTTAGCGATCGGTCCAACCCAGCCATTTCCCGGTTTGATGTGACATATGGGAGCTCCGCATATAAGCGCCTAAAATTATTTACATCACTCCAGCCGGTGGGTGCTCCTTGACAAGTAGTAATTGTGTAACATGGGCGCACCATGGTGTCATTGTACACCCAGGCTACTTAGTCTCCAAAAAACCAAAAAAGGCAATGGTCGATTGGATGGTCAGCAAACTGGTAACTAGTGGCAATCATATGCCAATCAATTTACAACTTTGTAGGATGATCTATTTTTTTTTGAAAGCCTCTGCTCTGGTACACTAGCAAACATTAAAGACACTTAGCATCAGGAAATATGCTTCTAGCCTATGCTTCCCCAGATGAGCCTCAGGGCACAGAGGCTGTCTAGAGTGCCCTAGCATCTTGGGTGCCCTATGTTGCCCTTACTGTTCCTTGGAAAGCCTGGAGGAACCTTGGAGTTTGCCTTGGATGAGCCTGATGCTGCAGAGGCTCTTTAAACTGCCTAGGTATCCCAGGTACTCTAAGTCTCCTATCTCTCCTGGGAGAAGCCTGAGAGAATCCTGCGACCAGCCTGGGAGAATCCTGAGACCAGCCTGGGAGAATCCTGAGACCAGCCTGAGTGAAGCCTAGGAAACTCTTCATGCCAATAAAATTTGTTATAATTACAAAGTATATGCTTGCAACCTCTACTAGCAAAAGTTTTGAAAGTAAGCAATGGCGGACAGTTGGTAAGTAATTGCAGCCCTTATGAGGAGAGCGGATGGCACAGTTTGAAGTGATATACTCTTGTACAGTAAATACAGCCATAATTAGATATAAGACGTGCTTCGCTATGCTACACCAGCGTCTGAGAGCATCTCATGGGCAAGCCTCAAACACTTACCTGCCATGTTATCGGTGAATTTGAGATGGCTCGGCTGGCAGTTGTCCCCAAGCTTGATCTGTCGAAATTCCAAGACGTGTCGAAGGTGCCACAGCAAGTGAAAGCCGCAGTTGTACCCATTAGGCTGGAAGTGAACCTGAGAATCGGTGAGCACTGGCAGAAATTAGGACACAAACGCAAGCCTACTAGGCGCACCTCAAAGTGGGGATTGAACACCCACCCGCAGCCCACGTTATTTTTTAGGTCAATCTCCTGGCCTTGAACTCTACTTAGGACCTCCTTAAGCCACAATAGAACCTACGGTTTGCTTGAACACAGCATCTGAGGCCAGCGGTAGGAAGGGAAAGAAACGCACCAGCATTAAATTAGCATTTTTCCTAAGGAGCGGAGGTTTCTGGCGGTTGTTTAAGCACATAGGCTTCCAGCTGTCATAGATGTCGATGCGCTTGAGAAGGAAATCGATGCGTGCGGAATACCAATGATTACTGTTTTTGTTGATAGGAATGAATACGCTATCCCAGTCCTTGAGGTTCTACGCTGCCTATCGAAAATGTTGAGAGCTCGTACAAGCGCAAGCGGCAAAAGCCCACCACTTACTATGGCTTTATGACACCACCTCTCAACCGTGTTCTCCTCTGCTTTAGTCAGAACTCCGCTCTTGGGAATGCAGGCGGTTGTGCTCTGGATAAAAAGACATTTAGGAGCAAAAAACGAGCTCAGCCCAAGAGTAGTGCCTGACTGGGCGCACCACTTGCTGACAAAATAGTTGACAATTTCGTCGTTGATCCAACGCCCAACGCCAAGCATTCGAAAGTCTGAGAGCTTAACAGAGCTAAATTTTGAAGTGAAAATGCCAGGGCTATATGATGACTAGCGTGATTCAGACAAAGGGCTGGGAGAGGAGGTATTTCCTACACACCTGGTCCAGCAAATCTCTTAGCTTTGCCTCCGTCTCCTCTGGGTAGTCGTCAAGGCCTTTCCACAAAGCGCTTTCTACAGCCATCCTCTTCATACCAATACATCTTCAAAGATGCTTCAAGCTCTTGAGCACACACAAAGCGGCGTTATTGGAAAGAAGGGTGCCATGGACTGTTAGATATAAGGTGAGTTTTGATTTAATGCAAGCAACTGTCGCAAGGATCCTGGCGGCTTCTTGTAGCTGGTTCATCTGGAACACTGAGTCTGAGTAGAGCCGGCTGTTGGATGCGGATGGCGTTGGAAATTGTGTGTCAACAAGAGCATCGAGCTGGTCTTTGGCTGCCGGGTTCAAAAGCTGGTGTAGGGAGAGAGATGGGACAAACATCTGGCAACTATCTATGATCTCGTGTATCTTTTTAAGGAGCGTGTGCATGCAGCTTCGAGTGACTCCAAATGGTTCGTAGTGGACGATCACGCAGTCTTTGTGCAGCTTGTGGGGTCGGTACAGGTTTTGATACATTTTTCTAATTAGCTCAAGGTTTGAGAGCTGGGTGTTGAGGAGAAGACTGAGAGCCCACCTTGTGGTTGATACAGACATGACGGAAAGGATTGAGAAACAACTCTGTTTTGCCGCGTGACGTGTTAAATCATTTGTTATTCATCTGACTTAAAGCATACTACATACATGCCAAGATACGTTACTAAACTACGGGCAATGAGCGGGCTGGCAGAATCAAGCATCCTCATCATTTGCAAAGCTCAACGCGGTACCCACCGAAGTAGATAGGCCTTCTTTGCCGCCTCCGTCCTCACCTTCTTTTGAGACGCCATCCTCAACCATTTCCTCAGCCATGCTGCCATCGAATAGTGTCATAAGCGGCGGCAATAAAGCTCCCTCCTCCTCCTCTTAAGGGGTGGCTGCCTTCGCTTCGTTTTCTTCTTCGCCTTCGCCATTAGGGTCTACGCCTCCAAAGGCATCCAACGCTGAAACTAACAGCCGGCGTGGCTGGCAAAGCACAGGCCGCTCAGGCTTTTTCGGATGAGCCCAGGCTCTGCTCGCGCTGGAACGGACTGCCTGTGCAACACGTTAGCTCCCACCATCCTCTGAACGCGGAGCTCTGCGGAGATGGAGGAACAATTAAAGGCGATTGCGCTTGTTGAGAGACGGCGCAAGCGATGAAGCAGGTGAGGATGTAGAGGGGGCATCTGCTGCGATGTGGAAGGCAAGGAAGGACCTGAACCTTTAAATTTTAAAGCCAAGGTGCCAACCGCGACCTCTGCAGCAGTTGGACGACAGCAGCCGTAGCTTTGGCGCGTTGCCTGGGACATGGCGATAGTGATCAAAGCGGAGACAGCGGAAACACTGCTCCTGGTCGAGCTACGGCAGTTGTAACCTTTTACTGAACGAGCCAGCACACGAGGGATTTTCACCGCGATTCGGACCTAGGAGCTTGCTATCTTGAATCTGACGCAACACCCACTAAGCACTCAGCCGACCCACTTCTCCCGGAGTTTACGCATATGAGAGAGGGCCAGCGCTAGGCTCTGGCTCTTAATTGCAAGCAAAAGCGCATCCTCTGCTAGAGCCTCTCAATGCTGACCATCCAACCCATCGCCGTAGCAGCCCTCATCCTCATAGGAGCCATCGCACCCTCTCCTTCTCCCCACCATTTAGCTTTCTTGATCTTTTTCTCCGCATCCACGATGCGGCGAAATTTCTAGACCTCATGCATCATGCCCCAGGGACAAGCACCCCCTAAAAAGCCAGAACCAGGAATGAATGCGGAGGCGGTTGCGTTTCTTGTTGCTGCAGTTAGTGGAGAGTCTTTGAGCAGTATGACGAGCAGGGAAGGTGAAGGAGATAGAGGAGGCAAAGAAGATCGAGAGGAGATCAAGGAAAAGGAAGCGTTGGTGAGGCAGGAAGGCCAGTTGCGAATAACGGAGCCGCGAGTCACGTTTGAGTTGAAAGGGTTAAGGTTGGAAGATATAATGGCCATTCGGTCTGCTGTAGCTTCGCCAGTAGCTTCGTCGGCTGGCGAAGATGTCAACGTAAAGCTAGCGCTGTCCAAGAACTCAAGGTAGGAAAAGCCGAAACCAAGGCTACCCAGGCCCAACCCCGCGCCAATCTTGGGTAAGGCGAGAGGAGCAAGGGGGGTGATGGGCTGCGAGCTGCCGCGATCATCGTTCTCGCTCTGTCTGCCGCTTTGAGAGCTGCCGTTTAAGCATGGCTCCACAACCTCCACGCCCTCGCATGTCTACCCTTCGTCATCCTTCATTCTTAACGGCTCCCAGGCTATCGCCATACGCATGCGGCGGCGAAGGCGTGGGATTGGAGCTGGAAGCATAACAAGCTCGTCAGGGAGGGGGACGGAGCAGGACTCGATGACATCCGTCTCCAAGCAGGCTAGATTTGTGACTGCGGTTCAAACAACAACCAACCTCTGGCTTGTCCCCTGCTCTAAGATCAGCCCTCCAGCTGCTTTTTGCGAATGAATAGCCGCAACTTCGTCCGGTGCAAAGCCAGCGTTGGTAAGCAGTTCGGTCCACAAAGGCAGCATGCCGCCGCAGCCTCCACCCGCATGAACATCATGCTGCCGCAGCGTATTAGAAAATCCCAACCTATACCTTTGCTGCGCGTTTCTGATGACGGAGCGTTAGCGTGATATCTTGCGTAGAGCAGCATGCACCGTTTAGATAGCCGCAACTTTGTCCGGAGAAAAGCCAGCGTCGGTAAGCAATTTGGTCCACAAAGGCATATTAGAAAGAAAAGCCCAACCTATATCTTCATTGCACGTTTCTGAACACGAGGCATTAGCATGATATCTTGTGTAGAATAGCACGCACCGTTTAATCTCGCAAGAGCAATCCCCAACTGCATTACTACAGCTGAGCTCAGACTAAAATACGAACCCCATCAGGTGGAGCTGCCCTAGCAAAAAGATGAATAGGTGCAATGCTTTGAAACATGCACACGCACCAGCTTCATCGTGCAAGAGGACCAAATATGTGGGCAGCAGAAGCTGCATCGCCAGGTCCTCATCGTTGTAGCTAAGTAACTGATGTGTGTAGGCACGTGATCAATATTTGTCATTACTTTGCTTGCTGGTCTATTAAGGATATCTCTTTGCCTCAAACTGAAATCTATTATTATGTCGATTATTCCTTACTTCTTCCTAGTTACTGAGCCACTGGTTACATAAGTGACGGATTTCTTTTCTCGAAAGTTCTTGTTCTTGCATCTGCCACGACTACAAAGTCCCCACCTTTTGGAGAGAAAACTTGCACCTGGTCAACTTATGGATCACCTTATCTGTGAGGAAGGTGAGGAGGGTGTTCTGGCGTCTAGTCAGAACAATCAACCATGGACATATGCCCCGGCTCCCCTGTTTCATCCTAGGCCCCAGCAATTTTTTTATTCTCCTCTTCTCAGCTGGGGCTTTATAGATGAAGATCGTCATCGGTCGATGCGAGCACCGAGCAATGATCTTAGGACACTCGAATTTCCAACAGAGGTATTGAAGAGCGGTTTGCCAGTTGGGGAAATGTTGGAAACTCCTATACAGAAATTGAATGAGGAGACTCTCATCAGCAATGGAATGAAAGAAAGATTCAAGACAGTGATCAAAAAACGCGGCACAAAAGAAGAACGACGCTACTTAAACATGCAATACAGTCATCTCGTTTGTATCCAAAACATTTTGGCATACCTATTTACTAATACTTACAACCAGGTATGCGACCGATGCCAATTGAAAGGCAACGAATGCACTACCCGAAAGAACTCTTTCCAATGCAATACTTGCACGTATTCCATGTGTTGCTCGAGGGTGGCCATCCTCCAGAAGATCAGGGTGCAAGAAGCTATAGATATAAGTGATGAGCAATATGCTACTTTATTGTCATGGTATAATGCGGGGACTCAGTCCGAAACCAAGCAAAAAAGCCTCCATGCCATAGAACAGCGAGTCACTCACAGGCTAAAAGTTCTCAGCAACACGGAAGAGAGCCTCCGCCTTAAGGAAGATAGCCTCCGCCACAAGGAAGAGAGCCTCTGCCTTCGGGAAGAGCTCCTTCGACGCTCAACCCCCGCGTCTACTGACACTGACCCCGAAGAGTACCCTGATACAAGAATGGAAGATATTGGTCATAGCTTCGCGCTCTCCGTTGAAGATTCTGCTTTGCATCATTCTCAATTTTTTTCCGAGACAAATCCACCAGGGGAATTTCCCACTTGGCCTTCTCAGGACCAGCTCAACCACTACGTTGCCTTGCCACCATTGTCTTTTGACTTCGAAGAGTATGTTTGGCCCCTTTCTCCAGCAGGCCCATCGGTTGCTGCCACTGGTAGGCATACATTAAACTTGCTGTCTGTTTGATCACTGATAGTGTACTCCAAGCAACACGTTCAACCTTTGGGTTCCTTTGACAATCAGGCGTTGAGACCTCAGCGGTCATCGAGATTCCCACTCTTTTATCTTTCTTGCTTCAAGTGTTTATCCGTTTCTTTTTCTGCTAAATGCTTTAACGCTTCATTGAAATCCCGCAACCCATTAGCTAGCACTACTTATCACTGTATTTTACTCCGATGATACTATCCTTCCCCACAGGGTCATTCACAGCTGGAGCGGTGTCACTGCCTTATGACTTGCGGTCACCCACCTAAGAGCTTGCTCTTGCTATTGCTTGCGGCGAAGAAAACGGTGCTTGCATGCGTCCACGCGCTTCAATCAACGCCTCATACGCTTCATAAACATATCCAGCCTGTTTACCAATCATGGTAAGGTGCTTTGAAAAGAAAGAGCACAACAATAAAACTAGCGAGGTAGTATACAAAAAAAACAAATTGCAAAAAAAAAGTACGAATCAGAAAAAGAGCGCAGCTGTAAAACGAGGACGATATACAAAAACAATTATACAAATTACAAATCAGCGCAGTACGCCATATAGCGGCTATTAGCAAGCTTTGAACGAGACAAACGCTGTATATTCTGGCCGTGTCAGGGTCTCAAATCCCGATAGAAACCAGCCTCAGGTCAAAGACGCTTTCAGCGTTCACAGCTGGCCAAATGCTACAAACGCGTATGCTGTGTTCAAGCAAGATGAGCTTGAGCAAGAGTCGGAGATTCTTTCAAACGAGAGGACGCGACAGAGCAGCTAGAGAGCCACTGTTCGAGGTGGGGCCTCTTCTGTGGGTCATCAGCAGTCAAGCCTTCTGCAAAAGCTACTACCGTTTGCTGGTCACTGCCACGCATACACTGGGAGAAATCCAGGAACACTTGGCCGCAAGAGAAGAGGTCCGCCTTGAATGGGAGAAACGGCTCTCCACGGCATACCTCGGGAGCCATGTACCCTTCCGTCCCTTGGAAAAGGGTGAGCAGCTCATCCTCGCGCGCAACGCGGGCTGCCAAGTCAAAGTCGATGATTTTGAGAACAGGTTGGGTCGCAAAAAACATCAGGCTGTCTGGGCGGTCTGTGGCAAGCACCAAGTCGGCCATATGGATGAAAGAGCGCAAGTGCGGACCCTCTCCCAAATCAAGCAGCACGGAGCCTGTGACATGATGAGCCTCTGCTCCTATAGCGATGCTGGAAACTACTTACAATCTCGCAAAACCACCAGGCAGCGTTTACCAATTTCATCTTCATCTTCAACCAAACCATTCATAGGAAGGGTTACAGCTGAGTCCCTCTAGGCCTGAATTTGAATGGCCTTGAAATCCTCCGTGGAGACGTTGTAAATGCTGATATCTGTTTGTTCGACATCTGCCTGTGTGTAGCTGTGTCTTTCACAGATGCGAGGGTATATGATTTCGCGGATAACAAGGTCGACAACTAACGACGGGATCTCCTTGCGGCGGTAGATAACAGGATTGCGCTCTAGCGTCCCGTTAACATTGTAGAAGACCCGGTAGATATCATTGCTGTTTTCGATTTTTTCATTGTTTTCAATGTTTTCACTGATGTTTTCGCTCTTTTCGATGTTTTTGCTGTCGCTGCTCATGGTGGAAAAACGGCTCATGGTGGAACAATGTGACCTGTATAACATTGTGGGCATCATAGCTCGCCACCTGACCTGACTTGACTGACGTCAATAGTGCAGTCTTTTTGATAAATTGCTAATAAGTTCACAACGACTAGATACTACTCAAACTTCTGAATACATGGATCAGTTTGTAGTAGATGAAATCTCTACCTTGAATTTCCTGCATTTTTTAAAGATTTTATTGCCTGCGTTGGGCAGTGTCCGAAGAAGTGCAACTGGGCGCTTAGCCGCCAAATCTCTCGCCTATCGCTCATTATTTTGCTTCTTGTTTCATGAATACTTTACGGATTCTTGTAGGAATTAAAATTTGGCCTGTTATTAGAATAGTGAATAACCTTCCAAAGTAATCTCAGCGGTCTCAATACATATTTTATATGCTCCTGATGATTGATGCAAAAACCACACTCGCCGTTCTGAACATTCTGCTCAGTATTCGAGCCCTGTTCGCAAAAGGATCAATCTGAGTAGAATCATTATAAAGTAATCATCAAATCTGTAGAGTGATGGGAACTGATGTTTTTGGACCACAGTAACTCAATCAATGTGCTTAGGTCATGGTTGCGAGTTCAGTACACTTTACTCTGGTTTTTTTTTCGTGCAGAAAAGAATGCAGAATGCTTTTGATTAACCTATTTACGAAAACTATACCAAAGGCCAAAGCCTAATATGAAATAGCCGGCATGTAGTTAGCGAAGATAAGTCGTTCAACTGTCACTGAAGGACTGAAGGAAACAGTGCGAAATCGCGTGAAATTTATCCATCTCATAACACTTCCATTGATAATATGAGTATTTCCGAGTCTAATGACGCGAAATTGAGAGTATTTTGTGTGAAGCGGCGAGAGGTCTAATAGTAGCTCAATATCTTTCCTCTGATAAGCTGTGGCTTATCTTGGAAAGAGAATATGACAGCAAAGCGACTCACTAGTATAATATAATTACTCCAAGCCACTGTTGAAGTATCTACAGTATCTCCAAAAAATGTACTACGATATACCTTTTAGCCAGTAGTGAAATACTTGTCATACCAACACTTCTTTCCTTGCTTGCTTCCTTCCTTTAGAAGGAACCTCCGAATACACTACCACTTTCAAACCCTCCCCATCCAAAATCCGTAAAGCATTGTACATATTCATAGTCCTGGGATCAATTTCTTGATAGGCAAATTTAAGCATGAAAGACTTTATAGTGCACAGTCGTCCAGGCCTGGACCAACGTGATTGGACCATGGTAATAGCAGCGTGGTCATCAAACTCACCCCCGATGTTAGTTATAGAGAGATTTTCTAGGTTTTGCAATGATATCGGAATCAGGGTTCTTGCCATTGAGCATGAGCTTTTCCAATAGATACGCAGAAAACGGTCTATGTGATGGAAGGGAATATGGGTTATAATCATCTGGGACATGGAGTTGTAATGATGAAAGTTCTGGTACACATTGAAGTGCTCGAAAGAGGTCCTCATCTGATAGTTCAAGATACATCTCCCCTCCAAGAACAAGGGACTGTATCCTACAGCCCGAGCTGGATATAAATGATTTGAAGGCCTCAGTGGGCCATTCGCATTTTGAATGGTCAACAATAAGCTCCCTCAAACAAGGAAAACTGAAGAATGTAAATATCACTTTTAGTGACGCCCCTTGCCTGAAAGCATGAGTGATACTGAGCGATGTGATGTTAGGGTAAGAGCCACTCATCTCTTGCTGCTCTATAGGTTCCTCTGAATCCTCTTCCTCATAAAACCTGATATCGAGGGATTTCAGAGAGGGGAAGTTGTCCAAAACTCCCTTTAAATCTGATTGCGAAGTTATGAGGGAATCAAGATTAAGCACAGAGATGGAGAGTGGTAATTCTGAAATGAAGTTCACTCTGATTGAGTAGAGTCTTGGAGAATGCCGCACAAAGCAATTAAAAGCCTCTCTTTCAATTGCCTCTGGTATATCACATGCGGCCTCCCAGTTGAGTTCCATAAGCAGTGGAAAATCCAATTTTTTTGCTAGTGCTTCATCAGCCCACACTGACCGCTCCCCAACATATTTAAAACTTTTCCACCAATAAGCTTGCTCTGCAAGAAGGAAGAGCCCAGGAATTCCCCCTGTATTTGTGTTCATGTTCATGTACAGAGGAAGGTTGAGAGTCAATGAGAGGTCCAAAGGATGCCTGCCAGACCTGTTCAAGAATCAACAAATGGTGTCTTCAAAATTGGGCACAGCCAAGCCATTTGACCATGCCAGCATGGAGATATCCACGGTCAACTTCGACCATAAAATTGGGGATCCCTCGACAAGCTTTTGCCATCGAAAACAAACCTGACTTGCAATGACGGTCATTGGAGCTTTACAAAAGATGTCACTGTGCGATTCGTAGTGGCTGTATATGAGATTATCCTGATGCTGGAGTATCTCAGATAGCAGTTCATCTGGGAGCTTTCTTATGGGGGATCGTAACGCGTGCAGCTTGTTTTTCCATTGCTCCCATTTTTTCCTTTCATTCCATTTGGAACTTCTGCAGGCTTCGAGTTCACTGATTTCATCATCCAAACCTTTGATTTTTTTATCTGCTATTGCTAACATCTCCTCGGTTGCTTCATCCCATGCCACTAAAGTGGGGCCCCAAGTTTCACGAAAGTTTTTGATAATTTCAGGGGTGTTGTTGTAGTGAAGTTTGTCATTGTGACTCATGGTTGAAACAAGAATGATAAGCGCCTACTATGGTACTGGAAGTACACAGTTTGACATCAAAATATCCAGGCTTGATTCTTGTTGTTCCTTCACCTTTTGGTAGCTGGTAGTGGTTGGATATCTAACTTACTGTAGCTTAGTGGCTTCGATACATGCACAAACGCCAGGATGATCAGTAGATTCAAAGACCTCATATACGCACTGAATTGCAAAGATACATGATTATTAATTACACACCGCATAGCAAATTGTTCATTGCCTGAGGCGCTTCATGCATGCAACATCAGTGCTCAGTGTCGACGTCGATCTTCCAACAACTGAATCAACGCCCAGTTTTCCTCAGCCAGCTGTTCACTGAGAGCTTCGAGTCGTTGAACTTCCAAGTTCAACAATTGGGTAGCGGCGAGCTGGCTTTCCAATTGATTCATCAGATGTCCATTGGTTTCCTTGTGCCATACTTCCCGCTCCTCTTTCTCGTTGTTCATCACAATTCTCTGTTGAAGCAATCGTACCAGGCCACTGTTGACCTCCCGCAGTCGCCTATTCTGCGCTTCCAGTGTTTCCGCGTTCGTATTGTTCATATCTTCAAGATTAGCAAGATATTGGTTCGCCACATCCACCTCGGGCACTGACTCGGGCCTTGCCTTGGCTGTACGCTTGGGACCTCTCATGTTTTAGTATACTGAAACAGACTGGTTAGTAACAGTTCAACGATCAACGATATTGGCATTCAACGACGCACCTAAGCCAACAAGTCCTACAAAAATCTTCAACCGAGATGTTCTCAATGATGGATGTAAGTTTGAAGGCAAAGGTCGGAGTGTTTGTGACTTCGAGGAAAACATAAGAGAAGGCAAGGATCGCATGGTAAAGACTTACTTTTGGAATGACCTCGCGAAAAAGCAGATAAGAAGCATAAGTATGAGAGAGTTAGTGACTGTGGGATTAAATGGCAATCGTTTCATCAGAGGTCCTCATTCTCATCGCTCTCCTGACCTATATTCCGGTGAGTGGGGAGATTGATGACTGGCAATGCTACACGATCTGCAATTTTGACATATCAGCCTTGTCATCCGCTTATTCCAGCGGTAATCGAGAGAAGACGTCGCGTTGCAAGGGGAGTTAGTGTACCCAAGTGTCTTCTGACCATCGGCAAAACATTGGTGAGCACTATACAGCCGTTTCCAGCGGCCCCCAGCGCTGGAAACTTGCTGATGGGCCCTGAGTTTTGTTCAAAAGGTGGTTATAAAGACTTGAACCTCTTCTGACTCCTCAATCATGGTCCTAAATGGCTTGAAAAAAAATAGAAACGGGGGATGGGGGCTAAATATACTGTGCCGATTCTCACGTCGTATTGACATAGTAGATCAATCACTTGATAGTATCATGGTCATCTGATATTCTTGCTGGGCACTCTTATATAACTGTTCCTCAGTGCAGTTTGGGAGTTTTTACCCCTCCAACTTTGGCCTCCAAGCGTTCTGATCATGAACTCAGCATGGGCATGTCTCGTCTGCGGCAAAGCCTTTACCAGACCTGGCGATCGAGAAAGACACATCAAGGCTGTGAAGGATATTGCCCATCGACAGTATTACTTGAGGCAAACTGAGTCCCATATGGCTAGGATCTCAGAAACTGTTAACAGAGTAATGGTATCCCATCAGGCTGTTTCTTGCCAAGCTGGCCCGGCGCAGCGAGCCCAGGCTTTACAACCAGCATTGTTTCATGATGCAGTTCCCAATGCAATGGATTTGGATCATGATGACAATAAAAATTATGAAGATGTTGAAGGCGAAGATTACAACTTTGAACTCGAAGCCTATGGACTTGATGACGGTCAGCCTGAGAGTGGGGATATTGAAGCCCGCTTGGAAGGAGATGACACGGAAGAGGATGATGAACTTGACAGTGATGATTGTGCAACTTTACTATCGTCTCCTGACTCTGGTATGTCCAGCTTTATTTGAATATCTTCTCGTGGTACTGGTTGGCAACTAATTGAATGAATCCTGAATACAGTCTCAGAGTGTGCTCAGGACTTGTTTGAAAAAGAAATGGAAGAGGCCTACATTACAGAACCAGATGTGTCAATGCCAGAGGAAGCGGAAGCCAGGTTTGACTTCCTACCTTGCTTGAAACCAGCCAGTTCAAACTTTGATATTTCAACACTTCAGAGTGACACTCACTCTGATTTCTCTTATTCTTCAGATTTGGAGATGGCAGAGGTCTCGTCTGACTCTGACTTGGACATGGGTGAAGTCTCCTCAGGCCTCTTCTCAGGCTGATGCCTCAGAATCTGAGGCTTCTCTGGCAGCTCATCCAAGTTACAATTTGGGCTGCACCCTCAGCAGTGCTGATAATGATGAAGATAAGCCAAGGGAATGGCTGTGGCATTCTACTGCTGGTAAGGTGATTGGCCAGCAATACAACATTCATCAGCAGTGGAAAAATATTTTGCAATCAAAGAAGCAACAAAGTACTAGCCTTCAAGATCATGTTCAAGCTGATGTTCAAGCTGATCATGAGTGCTACAAACCTTTTACTTCCCGGTTGGATTGGGAAATAGCGCACTGGGCAGTCACAGAAAAGATTTCTCAAAAGGCTCTTGATCGTCTGCTTCAAGTTCCTCAGGTAACTCAGTCTCTCAGTTCTTCAATTTCGGTGACTTGCCATCTGACTTGCCACTGCTTGGTAGTTGTTGAGAAGTTATAATATTCAAGCTGGCTGACTTTTCAACTTTCACTGACAGGTACAGCAAAAATTAGGCCTAACCTACAAAAACTCTAAAGGTATGCTGAAGTGCATTGATGAAATTCCTGAGAGATGCGGCAATTGGTACACTAAGCAATTCTCATTCCGCGATAAACCTGATGAACAGTTTACTGTGCATCATTGGAACCCTGTAGAAGCCATCAAAGCACTGTGGGGCGATCCCGCCTTTGCCGAAAACTTGGTGTATAGGCCAGGAAAGCTTTTTCGTGGAGGGGAAGCAAAGACTGAAGATAACCGTATCTTCTCCGAAATGTGGACTGCAAGTTTCTGGAACGCAGTACAGGTATGTACTTCCAGCGTTACTACTAAGATAAATTGAACTTAGCATGGGACATCCTACTTGAACTTATCTCAAACTAGCATGCAATTCCAGAAGGAGGAACAGTCTGCCCTGTGATTATAGCCTCCGATAAAACTAACCTAACCAGGTTCTCAGGGAACAAATCTGCATATCCCATCTATCTCACCATTGGCAATTTGCCTAAGGCATTGAGGCAAAAGCCCAGTGCTCGGGCATGTGTGCTTATTGCTTATCTCTCTGTTGATAAGCCTGATAAAAAACGCATCACAAAAAAAGATTCCAAATTAAGAGTGTATGAGATTTTTCATTGTTCTATGGCTCATGTATTGGCACCATTAAAATCTGCTGGAAATCCGCAAACAGGGGAATAGAAATGGTTGGAGGTGATGGTGATGTGAGGATGGTCTATCCCCTGCTTTCTATATATGTGGCAGACTATCCTGAGCAGTGTCTTGTAACATGCACCAAGTATGGCACCTGTCCAAAGTGCAAAAAAAAAGCACAAGAGCTGTCCCATGCAGTAACTGGAGATCTACAGACACAGTCATGGACTCAAAAAATAATCAATAAAGCTTATAAGGACGCTGTAGCTAATCAGTCTTCTGCTACTGTATCAAGGGCAAAAAGTCATGCACATACATCTGCTATGAAGGAGCACAATGTTGCTGGGGGATTTGAACCTTTTTGGGCAGGATTTCCTCTAACAGACATACATCAGTGCATTACACCCGATATTCTTCACCAATGCTACCAAGGAGTCTTTGTGCATCTGCTTAAATGGGTACAAGAAATTGTACACTGGATGCAGGTTCACGTGATTTGCCGTGATATATGCTGAACAAATGTGCAAATCTCACCAAGTGGGAATCACATAATTTTTGATGCTTTTGGTAAAATCATTGTAAAATCATGTTAAAGCTGAGATATATAGATTTGTCATTAGATATTTACAAGGGGCAGAAGTTATTCTGGAGGTATGATGGAAACATGGTGCTTAAAGTCAATATAAAATGCTTGTATGTCATCTCTTCCTAGTACAATATACCAAAAAGATACAGAAAAGTTATGCAAAACATCTTCAATAATTTCACCTAACTTATGGGAAGTTGCTTTCTGGTTTTTTACCTATAAGGTGCCAGAATTGTGAGAAATGTATGTTGAGAATATGATGATATATAATATTTATATGTCATCCATTCCTTGTACTATATACAAGAAACATACAGAAAAGTTGTGCAAAACATCTACTATAAAAGTTGCTTTCTGGGTTTTACCAATAATGAGCCAGAATTGTGAAGGATGTATGCTGAGCATATAAAGATATATAATGCTTATATATCACACATTCTTTGCGCTATATATGAAAAACATACAGAAAAGTTTTGCAAAACATCTCCTATAATTCCACTTAACTTACTGGAAGTTGCTTTCTGGGTTTTTACCTATAACAAGCCAGAATTGCAAAGGATGTATGCTGAACAAATGAGCACAATTAATACTCAAATTATTCAAATGCATCTTCATAATTAATCACAAGAGCTGGTGATTACATTTTGAAAATATGCTAAAGATAAATGTTAAAGTTATGTCAACACAGGCTCATGTAAGCTGTTTTATGAACAATGAAACTATAATGAACATATGAATGGTTAATATCACTGTTAATCCATTGTAAATGTGGCAAGTTTTGGTATAAATGTGGGGAAGCTATGATGTATGTGATTAGCATCTGTAATCATTACCACATACAGGGAATACATCTGTAAACTATTATACCTATTATAGCATACACATTTACTATCTGTTCACAATGAGGGTACTGCATTATTAAAAAAACATGGGGTTTAAACACAATAAATAATGAGGAAACTATGATAAATTTGACATCTGCACTGATCTATATATTCATCATTACTTTAGCAGATTTGGATGAGCTGACAGAAAATGTACAAAGGACAAGTGTGGATGTTATTGATTTTTGAGTTGCAAGTTGGGGTCTAATGATGTGGCAGCATGGGGGATATATGAGTTGTCAATTATATGATAGAATTATGTTAAAAAGTACATGAATGTGACAATGATTTATGCAAACAATTGTGGGCAATGATATAGAAAGAGTGTGCAAAGTATGCAAAAGGTGTAGCAAAGTGATACCAAATAAATTTTTGTAAAATTTATACAAAACAAAGAAATAATGTTGAAGAAATGTTAAGTTGTGCACATTGCTGGAGTATAATCTGGTATCTAGTGTTAGCCTGGATATTGCATATATGGTGGCCATCTGTAGCCATGGTGGAGCATATCTCACACATGTGTATAGCCACAGCAGTGTATAGTGCTTTGGTGGAACATATCCAGTACATGTATGTTGCCTTGGTGTAATTTGACTGGTACATATTTGGTGCCTATCTGTAGCCTTGGTGGAGTGTATCCAGTACATATCTGGTGCCTTGGTGTAACATGACTGATACCTAATTGTTGCTACAGTGCTGTATACCTGGTGTGTATCTGGAGCCGTGGTGGGGCATATCTGGAGCCGTGGTGGGGCATATCTGGAGCCGTGGTGGGGCATATCTGGAGCCATGGTGGGGCATATCTGGTACATATCTGGTGCCTTGGTGTAACATAACTGGTACCTATGAGTACCTTCAGGCTGGTGGCTATCTGGTGCCTTGGTAGAACATATCCAGTACATGCATGTTGCCTTGTTGTCACATACCTGGTGCCTAGCTGTAGCCTTGGTGGAACATATTCAGTACATATCTGGTGCCTTGATACTACCTAGAAGTAGCCGAGTGGATCATATACAGTACCTGCATATCTTGCACCATCTGAACTGGTACCTATCGACAGCCTCCATGTTCTATGCTTGGTGCCTATCTAGAGCCTTGCAGGACAATATTGGGTACAGATGAGTAACAGGTATGTATCACTGAGGGCTACTCATAAGTACCGGTCATGTTTCACCAAGGCACCAGATATGTATCAGAAATGGTCCACCAAGGCTACAGATAGATATCAGTCATGTTACACCAAGCACCAGATATGTACCAGATACACTCCATCAAGACCCAAGATATGCACCCAGTATAAAACATGGAGGGTACAAATAGGTACCTGTTCCATTACACCAAGGCACCAGATATGTACTGAATATATGTCACTAAGGATACAGATAGGCACCATGTATGTAACTGAGGCCACAATTATGTACATCTTGTACTCCCTTGATAGGTGCGTACATGATTGTTGGCACCTGTGGGTTACAGGTTTCCAGGTATTCCCATGGGTGTTTCCTGCAGGTACTGGAATCTAACCAGGAGTTGTGTCCATCCTTACAAATAAATAGGTGGCCAAAGGCCCACCGCAAAAATTTGTGACATTTTGAGAAATACCATGCTTGGACCCTCCTGTTATGCATTACGGATTGCAAAATGCCCCATGCTTGGGGGTCCCATTATGCATTATGCGGCATCCGGTCATAATTATACAGTACTGAAACATGACTGGTACTTATAAGTAGCCTCAGTGATACATACCTGTTACTCCTATTAATTTGTACCCTCAGTGTTTTATACTGGGTGCATATCTGTGTAACTGTGTATTTGGTACATATCTGGCACTTGGTGTAACATGACTGGTGGGTTGCAGATTGGTCCAGCCCTGCCATTTCCCGGGTTGATGTGATCAGGCAACCGAAACATAAATAAAGTCATCAGTTTGGGATTTTATGGCGCCTACCTGAGTGCAGAGCACCCAACTGCAACTAGTGCGTATCAACTTATGGATCAATTTCCAAATTGATAGTAAATTCTACCCTATTGTTTGAGTTCCTTGTCAATGGCAATGTTTGTATCTCTTTCAGCCAACAGGTATAAAAACATGAAACATGCTTAGAATCATTTTTTTGAATTAAGTTGAGTATATGAGGGTACAAGTGAAGAATGCACATAAAGTGGCCACCTCTGTGTGCTGCAGGTTTGCCAGTTGTTTGATCGGTTCTCACCTGATTTGGACCAATCAAATGGATGACCGAAGCTGGTATGTGACGTGGCAACATGGCGACTTCCCAGCACTCACTGTTATGACCCGGATCTAAATCCTATACACCCAATCTTTTTTCTTCTGTAACCAACTATGAACACTATCATTAATACTTCTACTTAACATTTTACATTCATTAGTTATTCAACACCATTTGGGTTAATGCTGCACACATTCTTCCAGAACACCAGAATGATCTTTAACAGCCACTGCACAGTCTGCACAGTCATGACATCATTCTAGCTCCACAACTATGATGTCATCTTGCTACTCTACAATCATGATGTCATTCCATTGCTCCGCAGTTATGATATCACATCACTGCTCCACAGCTATGACATCATTGCATAGCCTCTTTACATCAATGACTCAATATCAGTCATTGCACAGCCAGATATCTGAGTCAACTACGGTTCCGCATACATGACTCAATATTAGTCATTGCACAGCATTACATAGTCAGACTGACTCATCCGCAGTATTTCCGCAGTTATGACTCAAATCTAGTCATTCCGCAGCATTTCCTAACTAGTACACATTGCACAGTATATAAGTAGTCTAGATTTACCAATGTACGTTAGACATATTATTTTTCTTAAATCCAAACCCCCACTTGTTTGCTGTTATCACTTGTGTGAATCACCAGACCAACTCATTGTATATTGTTGAGCTATCTCCAAGTTACAATACACATTTATACATCTTGTTGAGCTAACTCCAAGTTGTATCCACTAACATTCACCTGTTGAGCTATCTCCTAGTGAATACTTCTTTAATTGCCACTTGTTGAGCTATCTCCGAGTTGCAACTTCCTATTACTTGTTGAGCTATCTCCAAGTATTAGACATCACACTCACTATTACTTGTTGAGCTATCTCCGAGTACTAGACACCACACTCACTACTACTTGTTGAGCCATCTCCGAGGGTAATCTTATTATTATTATTTGTCGAGCTATCTCCAAATAATAAGTTCTGTGAGTTTCATATTACAAACTAGTTACTAACTTTACTTGAGCCTAGTTGTTTGAGTATATATTTTTTGCCTAGCGGTTTCAACGAACGGAAAGGCTTGCTCTATAATCTCATTAATTTCTCTTATCATTTTTACTGCCAAGTTACGTACTGTGAAGGTTTGGACGAGACTATTGATCGAGTCATAACACTCACACTGTTGTTGGAAAATAGCTCAGAGAAGTTGCAATTGTTTAATAGTAAACATTTTAGGATGCTGTTTGTTCTATTGGCTGAGATCTGCACCAAAACTCCGGCAAAATTATTCTTTGTTTGACAGCAAAGTGCCCTTCTTGCATCAGGAGCGCCCAATTGATCAATTGATCAGATCTGATGTGGAACTTGGATCTGCCATGTTTTGTTGTGACATCGGGCCTGTCCAGCCAATAGCATGGAACCTGGGAAAACCTGCATAAACCTGGGCAAGCCTAGGCTTGCCTAGGATACCAAGGGAATCCTCAAGAGCCTTGACAGGCAAGGGACAAGCCCAAAATCCTAGGATGCCATAGGATTCATAAGGGTTCTACCTGGATGCCTGGTCAAGGATAACTGGTACATATCTGGGATGTTGCTGTTTCATACCTGGTCTGTACCTGTCCTGAATTCTGTCGGTAAATCACACTTTGGTTCTACCTGGATGACTGGTGGGGCATACCTGGTACACAACTGGGCTCTTGCTGCTTCATACCTGTTCTGTACCTGTGGCCTCTGTGGATCAAACCTGGGTTGTATCTGGATGCTTGGTGGAGCATAGCTGGTACATATCTGGGATCTTGCTGTTCTGTACCTGTCCTCTCCTTAAATCACACCTGGGTCCTACCTGGAGGCATGGGGCATCCAACCTGGTATGCAACTGGGGCCTTGCTGCTTCATACCTGTTCCGTACCTGTGGCCTCTGTGCATCATACCTGGGTTCTATCCAGATACATGGTGGAGCATAGCTGGTACATATCTGGGATTTTCCTGCTCCCTATCTGTTCCATACCTGTCCTGTCCATAGACCACACTTGGCTTCTACCTGGATCCCTGGTGGGGCATACCTGGTACACAACTGGGGTCTTGCTGCTTTGTTCCGTACCTATGGCCTCTGTGGATCATACCTGGTTTCTATCTGGATGCATGGAGGAGCATGCCTGGTATGCCACTGGGCTTCATACCTGTTCTGTTCCTGTCCTGTCTGTAGATTACACCTGCATTGTACCTGGATGCCTGGTGGGGCATCCCTGGTACACAACTGGGGTCTTGCTGCTTCATACCTGTTCCATACCTGTGGCCTCTGTGCATCAAACTGGGGTTCTATCTGGATACATGGTGGAGCATAGCTGGTACATATCTGGGATCTTGCTGTTTCATACCTGGTCCATACCTGTCCTGACTCCTGTCCGTAAATCACACTTGGGTTCTACCTGGATGGCTGGTGGGGCATACCTGGTACACAACCGGGGTCTTGCTGCTTCATACCTGTTCCGTACCCATGACCTCTGTGCATCAAACCTGGGTTCTATCTGGATGCATGGAGGAGCATACCTGGTACATAACTGGGAACTTGCTGCTCCATTACGGCCATAATAGTGTGTAATAAATCAGATATTGAAGCCATCAAATGCAACAATGTTGGTACCTGGTACAGTGGTACACAACTGTGGTCTTGCTGCCTCATACCTGTTCCATACCTGTGGCCTCTGTGGATCATACCTGGGATCTCTCTGGATGCATGGTGGAGCATCATCAGGAAAATGCCCTCTACACTCAAGTAACCTTAAGCCAACCTGGCTGACCCCCCAGCCAACCTGAGGGCGGTGCATCCAGATAGAAACCGGGTATGATCCACACCACAGATGCTACAGGTACAGAACAGGGATGAAGCAGCAAGGCTCCCATTGCATACAAGTTATGCCCCACCAAGCATCCAGATAAAAGCCTTGTGTGATCTAAAGACAGGACAGTTACAGAACAGATATGAAGCCCCAAGATCCCTGATATGTACCAGCTATGATCCTTCATGCATCCAGATAGAAACCAGGTATGATCCACCTGAGAGGCCACAGGTACAGAACAGGTATGAAGCAGGAAGACCCCAGTTGCATACCAGGTATGCCCCACCAGGGATCCAGGTAGAACCCAAGTGTGGCCTACAGACAGGACAGGAATGGAACACATAGGAAGCAGGAAAATCCCAGATATGTACAAGTTATGCTCCACCATGCATCCAGATAGAACTCAGGTATGATGCACAGAGGCCACAGGTATGGAACAGGTATGAAGCAGGTGTGATCTATGGACAGGACAGGTACAGAACAGGTATGAAGCAACAAGACCCCAGTTGTGTACCAGGTATGCCCCACCAGCCATCCAGGTAGAACCCACATGTGATTTATGGACAAGAGTCAGGATAGTACTGACCAGGTATGAAACAGCAACATCCCCAATATGTACCAACTATGCTCCACCATGCATCCTGGTAGAAACCAGGTAAGGCCACAGGTACAGATACCTGCCTGCTTCCGTGAAGAACCTGACATTGCCCCAGATCCTCCAGAAGCTGCACCAGGCAATAGACCAGATGTTGCAGAAGGTGTTGCCATGGCCTTCATGGCCACTGTCCATGCTCAGGGAGCCTCAGAGCCCCGCACTCTTCAGGAAGCACTCCGGGGTCCTAACTTGGCCTCTTGGCTGAAGGCTGTAGACACAGAGCTCAAGTCTCTCATTGATATGGGAACTTTTGAGTTTATTGCCAATTTGCCTAAAGGTTGCTGTGCTATTGAAGGCTGTAGACACAGAGCTCAAGTCTCTCATTGATATGGGAACTTTTGAGTTTATTGACATTTTGCCTAAAGGTCACTGTGCTATTAGCTCCAAGCTTGTCTTTAAGATTAAGCGCCTCCCTGATGGGACCATTGAGCGGTACAAGGCATGCTTAGTTGCTCGACGTTTCTCCCAGATGCCTAGCTCAGACTTTGACGAGGTATTTTCCCCTCTGGTCAAACTTACCTCCATTCATAGCTGGTACATATCTGGGATTTTTTAAACTTACCTTGGGGCTTCATACCTGTTCTGTACCTGTCTGTAGATAACACAAGGCTTCTATCTGGATGCTTGGTGGGGCATAACTGATATGCAATGGGAGCCTTGCTGCGTCAATGAATAAATGAACAAAACAACCTTTGACTTACTTGGCAGAATTGCGCCACAGCTACAAAGGACATACTCACCAGATGCTCACACCCAAAAGCAACCTCCCCTTCTGAGGTTATAGCTGCATTAGTACTTCTTATGTATGCTACTGTCACTTTAGGTTTGTGGCAGCATGAATAAATATTAGTTCTTCAGCACCAAGTGCCAGTGCCAAAACATGCAATCCAAGCACAGGGGAAGGCTCTGCAGTAGCCATATTGGGCCCACCCGGCCCCACCCACACCCAATCACAGCTGACTGTGAGCATGAGACTTGCCACTCCTGAGACCCAAGCTTTGAGTCCTTCACTGAAGTTGAAATTATGTATGCAAATGTATAGGAGACTACTTTGTAATGCTAGTACAGTTCCAATAACCAGGTCACTAACTTGGCCTGAGAGGTTTATTTTTTTCTATTATGACACATTGTGTAGCCGATTCAGCTGTGTTGAATTGGAGTGCATCAGGACTTGAGAACATTGCAACAAATGGAATGACCTAGGATAACATGGTGATATGCCAGAAGATAATTGCAAATGACTGTCTTAACATTGTTGCATTTGATGCACTTCACTGTCTGATTTATTACACACTTTTACGGCCATACTGGGATCTCCCTGCTTCAAAATACCTGTTCCATACCTATTCTGTCCATAGATCACACCCGTGTTCTACCTGGATGCCTGGTGGGACATACCTGGTATGCAACTGAGGTCTTGCTGGTTCATAGCAGTTCTGTACCTGTGGCCTTTGTGGATCATACCTGGTTTCTATATGGATGCTTGGTGGAGCATAGGTGGTACATATCTGGGACCTTGCTGTTTCATACCTGGTCCATACCTGGCCTGACTCCTGTCTGTAAATCACACCTGGGTTCTACCTGGATGACTGGTGGGGCATACCTGGTACACAACTGGGGTCTTGCTGCTTCACACCTGCTCCATACCTGTGGCCCCTGTGCATCAAACCTGGGTTCTACCTGGATGGTTGGTGGGGCATAGCTGGTACATATCTGGGATCTTGCTGCTTCTGACTTCATACCTGTTCCATACCTGTCCTGTCTGTAGATCACACCCGGGTTCTACCTGGATGCCTAGTGGAGCATAGCTGGTACTTACCTGGGATGTTGCGGCTTCATACCTGTTCCATACTAGAGATGTCCATGAGTCCAAGTCTTCACAGGTACTCGCAGGTAAGATCCGTGGGAAAACTCGCAAGTATCTGACTTGCGGATCCCAAGATCCATTTCCCACGGGTCAGCCACGCGGGTCAGCCACGGGTCACAAGTCATGCTTTGGGAAATTTCGGTTGACTTGCAAGTACTTGCCTGACTTGTGAACTCATATATTTATTTATTGGTGATCAAAACTTACAGTAATTAACAGTATCATATTTATTATAGTACTTAACAAGTACTGCCACACATGTTTGAGGTTGTAAACAGCTCACGGCGATTGGGCGCTCATTTTAGCGCCCAATCGCCGTGAGCTGTCTACAATCCAAAACTTAACTGTCAGTACATTTTTACTTCATAACATAGTATGAAATTAGTGTAGCAAGTAAAGTACAGGTTTTTGATAGCACTATACACTGTACAAGCAATGTATGCAAGTAAATAATGGTAAATACTTGTGACTATAGCTCTAATTACTTGTTTAATAGACAGATCCACAAGTACTTGTATGACCTGCAAGTACTTGTGGATAATACTTGCAAGTCAATGACCCGTTTCCCACGAGTCATCCACGGGTCACAAGTCAAGGCTTATAGGCCGCAAGTACTTGCGCCACGGGTCGCAAGTATACTTGACCTGGACTCGTGGACATCTCTATTCCATACCTGTGGCCTCTGTGGATCATACCTGGTTTCTATCTGGATGCCTGGTGGAGCATAGGTGGTACATATCTGGGACCTTGTTGTTTCATACCTGGTCCATACCTGTCCTGTCTGTAAATCACACTTGGGTTCTGGTACACAACTGGGGTTTTGCTGCTTCATACCTTTTCCATACCTGTGGCCTCTGTGGATCAAACCTGGGTTCTACCTGGATGCTTGGTGGAGCATAGCTGGTACATATCTGGGATCTCCCTGCTTCATACCTGTTCCGTACCTGTCCGGTCCATAGATCACACCGAAGTTCTACCTGGATGCCTAGTGGAGCATTGCTGGTACATACCTGGGACATTGCTGCTTCATACCTGGTCTGTACCTGTGGCCTCTGTGGATCATACCTGGTTTCTATCTGGTTGCAGGATGGAGCATAGCTGGTACACATCTGGGACCTTGCTGTTTCATACCTGTTCCGTACCTGTCCTGTCCATAGATCACACCCAGGTTCTACCAGGATGCCTAATGGAACATAGCTGGTACATACCTGGGACGTTGCTGCTTCATATCTGTTCTGTACCTGTGGCCTCTGTGAATCATACCTGGTTTGGATGCTTGGTGGAGCATAGCTGGTACATATCTGAGATGTTGCTGTTTCATACCTGGTCCATACCTGTCCTGACTCCTGTCTGTAAATCAAACTTTGGTTCTACCTGGATGCCTGGTGGCGCATACCTGGTACACCACTGCGGTCTTGCTGCTTCACACCTGCACCATACCTGTGGCCCCTGTGCATCAAACCTGGGTTCTACCTGGATGGTTGGTGGGGCATAGCTGGTCCATATCTGGGATCTTGCTGCTTCATACCTGTTCCATGCCTGTCCTGTCTGTAGATCACACCCAGGTTCCACCTGGATGCCTAGTGGAGCATAGCTTTTCAGTAATATTGTTAAACACACCCATCATCAGCTTGAGTCTGTAAATAATCAAAATAAATTATAATCCAAGCTAAGGTTGTGAAAGGATACCAGGTCACAGGTACCTGTGGGTCGACCTGTGCAAACACCCCCGGATCCTGGTACTTGTTCCCACGGCTCGGCATCAGGTAGCGGGTCGCGTTTTTTTTTGGCACAGGTACCTGCGTGGCAGGTCCGGGTGGACCAGGATCCGGATTCATGTCCCACTTGATCTGCGGCTGCTTTCCAGGTCAAATGGGTCTTCCCTCCGGTCAAATCTGTGGGTCACCTGTTGGGAACTGGACTTTTGTCCATCTTTAGCCTCAGACATGCTTAAGGCCACTTCATCCAAGTCACTCCTCTACTCCTTTGACAAGCTCTGCTTGATGCACAGAGGCCACAGGTATGGACAGGTATGAAGCAGCAAGACCCCAGTTGTGTACCAGGTATGCCCCACCAGGCATCCAGGTAGAACCTGGGTGTGATCTTTGGACAGGACAGGTATGGAACAGGTAAGAAGCAGAAAGATCCCAGATATGTACTCGCTATGCTCCACCAGGCATCCCAATAGAAACCAAGTATGATCCACAAAGGCCACAAGTATGAAGCAGCAAGGCCCCAGTTGTGTAGCAGGGATGCCCCACCAGCCATCCATGTAGAACCCAGGTGTGATCTAAGGACAGGACAGGTACAGAACAGGTATGAAGCAGCAAGGTCCCAGATATGTACCAGCTATGCTCCACCAAGCATTCAGATAGAAAACCAGGTATGATCCACAGCGGCCACAGGTACAGAACAGGTATGAAGCAGCAATGTCCCAGGTAGGTAAAGATGCACATGAGTCCAAATCCAAGTCAACTTGGACTTGTCAGACAGGTACCTGAAGCTCAAAAAAGTTGACCTGTGACTTGGCAAAGTCCCGTGAGAACCTTGACTTGGACCTGCAAGTAATTTACACAAGTAGACCCGTACCTGTGACTCAAGTCAGCACAGGTACCTGCAAGTATACGTGCAAGTATCTGGAAGAATTAAAATAAGAAAAGTAATTATATAGTACGACAACAAACAAACTGTAATTGATACAAATTATTAGCCAAACTACAATAGCTCAATCTCGGAATCTGACTCATCAGCATCAGCAACACTCTTTCCTTTCCCCTTGCAACAGCTTTTCAAATTACACAGATATGCAAGAACCTCATCAATAGGAACAAGACCAGCATCAATCCAGGAGCATAAGACCATTCAACATCGCAGAGTTTCAAACTCCAAGTTATGATGTCTTTTGGGAACTTGAAGTCCACCATGCAAAAAGAGACGTTCAACAACAGTTCATGTAGCTAAAGGTTTGGAATCAAGATCACAGAAGAAATAAAATGTAGTGCAAAAATAATCACCAGGTGCAGTAAGATAATCTAAGCCCATACGAGCAAAGGCACGTCGAGGTGTCATTTTCGCACCTGGCTTGTCTAATCGGGAGGCATGATACTTGATTGGGTCAGTCTCAGCATCAACAGCACCGTTAAGAAAAGCTTCAACAACATCCAAAGCAGCAGTATGTCCAAACTGATCAAGCTCTTTAAAGAGGCCATCAAGATCCTGAAAATAAAATTAGAAGCAATAGTGAAATAAGAGTAAAACATACTATCCACAAAGGCCACAGGTACAGAACTGCTATGAAGCAGCAAGACCTCAGTTGCATACCAGGTATGTCCCACCAGGCATCCAGGTAGAACACAGGTGTGATCTATGGACAGGACAGGTACAGAACAGGTATGAAGCCCCAAGATCCCAGATATGTACCAGCTATAAAAATGTCCACAAGTCCGGATCCAGGTATACCCACATCCGTTTCACAGGTACCTGTGGACCTCAAGGGGCTACCCGTGACCCGCGCGGATCCGTGGGAAACGGATACCAGGATCCACAGGTGTTTTAACACAGGTACTTGCAGGTACTTGCGGATCCCAGTCAACACAGGTACTCACAAGTATTTAGTAGAGATGTCCACGAGTCCAAGTCTTCACAAGTACTTGCAGGTAAGATCCGTGGGAAAACCCGCAAGTATGTGACTCGCGGATCCCAGGATCCGTTTCCCACGGGTCAGGCGCGGGTCACAAGTCAGACATTTGCAATTTTCGGTTGACTTGCAAGTACTTGTGTGACTTGTGCAAGCAATATGAACTCATATATTTGTTGTTGGTGATCAAAACTTACAGTAATTAATAGTATCATATTTATTATAGTACTTATCAAGTACTGCCACACATGTTTGAGGTTGTAGACAGCTCACAGCGACTGAGCGCTTATTTTAGCGCCCAATCGCCTTAGGCTGTCTACAATCCAAAGCCTAACTGTCAGTACATTTTTACTTCATACCATAGTATGAAATTAGTGTAACAAGTAAAGTACAGGTTTTTAATAGCATTATACACTGTACAATCACTGTATGCAAGTAAATAATGGTAAATACTTGTGAATATAGCTCTAACTACTTGATTAGTGTGCGGATCCACAAGTACTTGTGAGACCTGCAAGTAATACTTGCGAGTCAGTGACCTGTTTCCCACGAGTCAGCCGCGGGTCACGAGTCAGGCCTTTTAGGCCACAAGTACTTGCGCTCCGGATCCAAGTATACTTGGATCCGGACTCGTGGACATCTCTAGTATTTAGTACTTATACATGTAAGTATGAGCGTGAGATACTTGTTAGTACATAGAATAGAGCATGATGTGGGTGGAGAACAGTGGTCCTTGACTGATACAAGTCACAGGAGTTAAAGAGGGACTACATTCATCATGATTGTATAGTACTACAGTCACTTGTAACTTGCTACATGCTAGGTGGACACATGAGCTACTCAGACAAGATCCAATGCATAGAGGAGAGCATATTCCAGGCCTTATTTGAGCGGAAAAAATTTATCCTTGCCCTCCCCACAAATACTTGCAGGTACCTGCAGGTAGCTCAAATTTCCTTGAATCAATACCCGTAACCCGCACGGATCCGTGGGAAACGGATACCGGGATCCGCAGGTAGACATACCTGCGAGTATTCTCACGGTCATACCTGCGAGTACCTGCGGATAACCCGGACTTGTGGACATCTTTAACCAGCTATGCTCCACCATGTAGAAACCAGGTATGATTCACAGAGGCTAGAGGTACAGAACACTCAAAAGTTCCCATATCAATGAGAGACTTGAGCTCTGTGTCTACAGCCTTCAGCCAAGAGGCCAAGTTAGGACCCCGGAGTGCTTCCTGAACATCAGGAAAAGCCGTTTTTGCCTAGGTGACCTCAGAGTGGCCTAAAGCAAACTAGGTGACCTATGAATCCTATGGCATCCTAGGAATTTGGGCTCGTTAGGGTATCCTAGGCAAACCCAGGGCAAGCCTAGGTTTGCCCAGGTTTGCCCAGGTGCTCCCCAGGTGTTCCCCAGGAGCACCTGGGCAAACCTGGGCAGACCTAGGCTTGCCTGGGAATCCTCAAGAGCCTTGACTGGCAAGGGATGAGCCCAAATTCCTAGGATGCCATAGGATTCATAGGTCACCTATTTTGCTTTAGGCCACTCTGGGGTCACCTAGGCAAAAATGGCTTTTCCTGATGAAGAGTGCGGGGCTCTGAGGCTCCCTGAGCATGGACAGTGGCCATGAAGGCCATGGCAACACCTTCTGCAACATCTGGTCTATTGCCTGTGCAGCTTCTGGAGGATCTGGGGCAATGTCAGGTTCTTCACGGAAGCAGGCAGGTATCTGTACCTGTGGCCTTACCTGGTTTCTACCAGGATGCATGGTGGAGCATAGTTGGTACATATTGGGGATGTTGCTGTTTCATACCTGGTCAGTACCTATCCTGACTCTTGTCCATAAATCACATGTGGGTTCTACCTGGATGGCTGGTGGGCATACCTGGTACACAACTGGGGTCTTGTTGCTTCATACCTGTTCTGTACCTGTCCTGTCCATAGATCACACCTGCTTCATACCTGTTCCATACCTGTGGCCTCTGTGCATCATACCTGAGTTCTATCTGGATGCATGGTGGAGCATAACTTGTACATATCTGGGATTTTCCTGCTTCCTATGTGTTCCATTCCTGTCCTGTCTGTAGGCCACACTTGGGTTCTACCTGGATCCCTGGTGGGCATACCTGGTATGCAACTGGGGTCTTCCTGCTTCATACCTGTTCTGTACCTGTGGCCTCTCAGGTGGATCATACCTGGTTTCTATCTGGATGCATGAAGGATCATAGCTGGTACATATCAGGGATCTTGGGGCTTCATATCTGTTCTGTAACTGTCCTGTCTTTAGATCACACAAGGCTTTTATCTGGATGCTTGGTGGGGCATAACTTGTATGCAATGGGAGCCTTGCTGCTTCATCCCTGTTCTGTACCTGTAGCATCTGTGGTGTGGATCATACCCGGTTTCTATCTGGATGCACCGCCCTCAGGTTGGCTGGGGGGTCAGCCAGGTTGGCTTAAGGTTACTTGAGTGTAGAGGGCATTTTCCTGATGATGCTCCACCATGCATCCAGAGAGATCCCAGGTATGATCCACAGAGGCCACAGGTATGGAACAGGTATGAGGCAGCAAGACCACAGTTGTGTACCACTGTACCAGGTACCAACATTGTTGCATTTGATGGCTTCAATATCTGATTTATTACACACTATTATGGCCGTAATGGAGCAGCAAGTTCCCAGTTATGTACCAGGTATGCTCCTCCATGCATCCAGATAGAACCCAGGTTTGATGCACAGAGGTCATGGGTACGGAACAGGTATGAAGCAGCAAGACCCCGGTTGTGTACCAGGTATGCCCCACCAGCCATCCAGGTAGAACCCAAGTGTGATTTACGGACAGGAGTCAGGACAGGTATGGACCAGGTATGAAACAGCAAGATCCCAGATATGTACCAGCTATGCTCCACCATGTATCCAGATAGAACCCCAGTTTGATGCACAGAGGCCACAGGTATGGAACAGGTATGAAGCAGCAAGACCCCAGTTGTGTACCAGGGATGCCCCACCAGGCATCCAGGTACAATGCAGGTGTAATCTACAGACAGGACAGGAACAGAACAGGTATGAAGCCCAGTGGCATACCAGGCATGCTCCTCCATGCATCCAGATAGAAACCAGGTATGATCCACAGAGGCCATAGGTACGGAACAAAGCAGCAAGACCCCAGTTGTGTACCAGGTATGCCCCACCAGGGATCCAGGTAGAAGCCAAGTGTGGTCTATGGACAGGACAGGTATGGAACAGATAGGGAGCAGGAAAATCCCAGATATGTACCAGCTATGCTCCACCATGTATCTGGATAGAACCCAGGTATGATGCACAGAGGCCACAGGTACGGAACAGGTATGAAGCAGCAAGGCCCCAGTTGCATACCAGGTTGGATGCCCCATGCCTCCAGGTAGGACCCAGGTGTGATTTAAGGAGAGGACAGGTACAGAACAGCAAGATCCCAGATATGTACCAGCTATGCTCCACCAAGCATCCAGATACAACCCAGGTTTGATCCACAGAGGCCACAGGTACAGAACAGGTATGAAGCAGCAAGAGCCCAGTTGTGTACCAGGTATGCCCCACCAGTCATCCAGGTAGAACCAAAGTGTGATTTACCGACAGAATTCAGGACAGGTACAGACCAGGTATGAAACAGCAACATCCCAGATATGTACCAGTTATCCTTGACCAGGCATCCAGGTAGAACCCTTATGAATCCTATGGCATCCTAGGATTTTGGGCTTGTCCCTTGCCTGTCAAGGCTCTTGAGGATTCCCTTGGTATCCTAGGCAAGCCTAGGCTTGCCCAGGTTTATGCAGGTTTTCCCAGGTTCCATGCTATTGGCTGGACAGGCCCGATGTCACAACAAAACATGGCAGATCCAAGTTCCACATCAGATCTGATCAATTGATCAATTGGGCGCTCCTGATGCAAGAAGGGCACTTTGCTGTCAAACAAAGAATAATTTTGCCGGAGTTTTGGTGCAGATCTCAGCCAATAGAACAAACAGCATCCTAAAATGTTTACTATTAAACAATTGCAACTTCTCTGAGCTATTTTCCAACAACAGTGTGAGTGTTATGACTCGATCAATAGTCTCGTCCAAACCTTCACAGTACGTAACTTGGCAGTAAAAATGATAAGAGAAATTAATGAGATTATAGAGCAAGCCTTTCCGTTCGTTGAAACCGCTAGGCAAAAAATATATACTCAAACAACTAGGCTCAAGTAAAGTTAGTAACTAGTTTGTAATATGAAACTCACAGAACTTATTATTTGGAGATAGCTCGACAAATAATAATAATAAGATTACCCTCGGAGATGGCTCAACAAGTAGTAGTGAGTGTGGTGTCTAGTACTCGGAGATAGCTCAACAAGTAATAGTGAGTGTGATGTCTAATACTTGGAGATAGCTCAACAAGTAATAGGAAGTTGCAACTCGGAGATAGCTCAACAAGTGGCAATTAAAGAAGTATTCACTAGGAGATAGCTCAACAGGTGAATGTTAGTGGATACAACTTGGAGTTAGCTCAACAAGATGTATAAATGTGTATTGTAACTTGGAGATAGCTCAACAATATACAATGAGTTGGTCTGGTGATTCACACAAGTGATAACAGCAAACAAGTGGGGGTTTGGATTTAAGAAAAATAATATGTCTAACGTACATTGGTAAATCTAGACTACTTATATACTGTGCAATGTGTACTAGTTAGGAAATGCTGCGGAATGACTAGATTTGAGTCATAACTGCGGAAATACTGCGGATGAGTCAGTCTGACTATGTAATGCTGTGCAATGACTAATATTGAGTCATGTATGCGGAACCGTAGTTGACTCAGATATCTGGCTGTGCAATGACTGATATTGAGTCATTGATGTAAAGAGGCTATGCAATGATGTCATAGCTGTGGAGCAGTGATGTGATATCATAACTGCGGAGCAATGGAATGACATCATGATTGTAGAGTAGCAAGATGACATCATAGTTGTGGAGCTAGAATGATGTCATGACTGTGCAGACTGTGCAGTGGCTGTTAAAGATCATTCTGGTGTTCTGGAAGAATGTGTGCAGCATTAACCCAAATGGTGTTGAATAACTAATGAATGTAAAATGTTAAGTAGAAGTATTAATGATAGTGTTCATAGTTGGTTACAGAAGAAAAAAGATTGGGTGTATAGGATTTAGATCCGGGTCATAACAGTGAGTGCTGGGAAGTCGCCATGTTGCCACGTCACATACCAGCTTCGGTCATCCATTTGATTGGTCCAAATCAGGTGAGAACCGATCAACAACTGGCAAACCTGCAGCACACAGAGGTGGCCACTTTATGTGCATTCTTCACTTGTACCCTCATATACTCAACTTAATTCAAAAAAATGATTCTAAGCATGTTTCATGTTTTATACCTGTTGGCTGAAAGAGATACAAACATTGCCATTGACAAGGAACTCAAACAATAGGGTAGAATTTACTATCAATTTGGAAATTGATCCATAAGTTGATACGCACTAGTTGCAGTTGGGTGCTCTGCACTCAGGTAGGCGCCATAAAATCCCAAACTGATGACTTTATTTATGTTTCGGTTGCCTGATCACATCAACCCGGGAAATGGCAGGGCTGGACCAATCTGCAACCCACCAGTCATGTTACACCAAGTGCCAGATATGTACCAAATACACAGTTACACAGATATGCACCCAGTATAAAACACTGAGGGTACAAATTAATAGGAGTAACAGGTATGTATCACTGAGGCTACTTATAAGTACCAGTCATGTTTCAGTACTGTATAATTATGACCGGATGCCGCATAATGCATAATGGGACCCCCAAGCATGGGGCATTTTGCAATCCGTAATGCATAACAGGAGGGTCCAAGCATGGTATTTCTCAAAATGTCACAAATTTTTGCGGTGGGCCTTTGGCCCACCTATTTATTTGTAAGGATGGACACAACTCCTGGTTAGATTCCAGTACCTGCAGGAAACACCCATGGGAATACCTGGAAACCTGTAACCCACAGGTGCCAACAATCATGTACGCACCTATCAAGGGAGTACAAGATGTACATAATTGTGGCCTCAGTTACATACATGGTGCCTATCTGTATCCTTAGTGACATATATTCAGTACATATCTGGTGCCTTGGTGTAATGGAACAGGTACCTATTTGTACCCTCCATGTTTTATACTGGGTGCATATCTTGGGTCTTGATGGAGTGTATCTGGTACATATCTGGTGCTTGGTGTAACATGACTGATATCTATCTGTAGCCTTGGTGGACCATTTCTGATACATATCTGGTGCCTTGGTGAAACATGACCGGTACTTATGAGTAGCCCTCAGTGATACATACCTGTTACTCATCTGTACCCAATATTGTCCTGCAAGGCTCTAGATAGGCACCAAGCATAGAACATGGAGGCTGTCGATAGGTACCAGTTCAGATGGTGCAAGATATGCAGGTACTGTATATGATCCACTCGGCTACTTCTAGGTAGTATCAAGGCACCAGATATGTACTGAATATGTTCCACCAAGGCTACAGCTAGGCACCAGGTATGTGACAACAAGGCAACATGCATGTACTGGATATGTTCTACCAAGGCACCAGATAGCCACCAGCCTGAAGGTACTCATAGGTACCAGTTATGTTACACCAAGGCACCAGATATGTACCAGATATGCCCCACCATGGCTCCAGATATGCCCCACCACGGCTCCAGATATGCCCCACCACGGCTCCAGATATGCCCCACCACGGCTCCAGATACACACCAGGTATACAGCACTGTAGCAACAATTAGGTATCAGTCATGTTACACCAAGGCACCAGATATGTACTGGATACACTCCACCAAGGCTACAGATAGGCACCAAATATGTACCAGTCAAATTACACCAAGGCAACATACATGTACTGGATATGTTCCACCAAAGCACTATACACTGCTGTGGCTATACACATGTGTGAGATATGCTCCACCATGGCTACAGATGGCCACCATATATGCAATATCCAGGCTAACACTAGATACCAGATTATACTCCAGCAATGTGCACAACTTAACATTTCTTCAACATTATTTCTTTGTTTTGTATAAATTTTACAAAAATTTATTTGGTATCACTTTGCTACACCTTTTGCATACTTTGCACACTCTTTCTATATCATTGCCCACAATTGTTTGCATAAATCATTGTCACATTCATGTACTTTTTAACATAATTCTATCATATAATTGACAACTCATATATCCCCCATGCTGCCACATCATTAGACCCCAACTTGCAACTCAAAAATCAATAACATCCACACTTGTCCTTTGTACATTTTCTGTCAGCTCATCCAAATCTGCTAAAGTAATGATGAATATATAGATCAGTGCAGATGTCAAATTTATCATAGTTTCCTCATTATTTATTGTGTTTAAACCCCATGTTTTTTTAATAATGCAGTACCCTCATTGTGAACAGATAGTAAATGTGTATGCTATAATAGGTATAATAGTTTACAGATGTATTCCCTGTATGTGGTAATGATTACAGATGCTAATCACATACATCATAGCTTCCCCACATTTATACCAAAACTTGCCACATTTACAATGGATTAACAGTGATATTAACCATTCATATGTTCATTATAGTTTCATTGTTCATAAAACAGCTTACATGAGCCTGTGTTGACATAACTTTAACATTTATCTTTAGCATATTTTCAAAATGTAATCACCAGCTCTTGTGATTAATTATGAAGATGCATTTGAATAATTTGAGTATTAATTGTGCTCATTTGTTCAGCATACATCCTTTGCAATTCTGGCTTGTTATAGGTAAAAACCCAGAAAGCAACTTCCAGTAAGTTAAGTGGAATTATAGGAGATGTTTTGCAAAACTTTTCTGTATGTTTTTCATATATAGCGCAAAGAATGTGTGATATATAAGCATTATATATCTTTATATGCTCAGCATACATCCTTCACAATTCTGGCTCATTATTGGTAAAACCCAGAAAGCAACTTTTATAGTAGATGTTTTGCACAACTTTTCTGTATGTTTCTTGTATATAGTACAAGGAATGGATGACATATAAATATTATATATCATCATATTCTCAACATACATTTCTCACAATTCTGGCACCTTATAGGTAAAAAACCAGAAAGCAACTTCCCATAAGTTAGGTGAAATTATTGAAGATGTTTTGCATAACTTTTCTGTATCTTTTTGGTATATTGTACTAGGAAGAGATGACATACAAGCATTTTATATTGACTTTAAGCACCATGTTTCCATCATACCTCCAGAATAACTTCTGCCCCTTGTAAATATCTAATGACAAATCTATATATCTCAGCTTTAACATGATTTTACAATGATTTTACCAAAAGCATCAAAAATTATGTGATTCCCACTTGGTGAGATTTGCACATTTGTTCAGCATATATCACGGCAAATCACGTGAACCTGCATCCAGTGGTAGGTGTGAATGAACTTGATGAGCAATTTCAAGTGCTACTGCCTACATGTGGTGTCCGTCATTTCAAAAAAGGGATAGCAGATTTCAGCCAGATAACTGGGACTGAGCATAAGCACATAGCACGTATTCTCCTCGCATCTCTAACAGGAAAAGTTGATGCAAAAGGCATCGCGGCTTGCAAAGCTTTGCTGAATTTCATTCATCTTGCTCAGTACCCTTCACATGACCAGGAGACTCTAGACTATATGGCTGCAGAGCTACAAACATGGCACAAAAACAAGGCCTACTTTGTCACGGAAGGTGTTCGAGATCACTTGAACATTCCCAAATTTCACTCTCTGGTTCATTATGTAGATTCCATCAAGTGGCTTGGCCCAACTGATAACTACAACACAGAAGCATTTGAGCGTTTGCACATAGATATGGCAAAAGAAGCCTGGGATGCAACCAATAAACGTGATCACTTCCCTCAGATGACCCAATGGCTTTCAAGACAAGAAAAAATGATGTCATATGAGTTTTATAAAAACTGGATTGATTTGACTACTATGGCACATGATGAAGATACTGAAGAAGACAAGTCGAAAGGGGATACTACTGCTCTTATCCTTGATGTTGCCAAACTTGGCAAAAAGAGACAGACTCAGGTTAAAAGAGCTCCCACTGCTAATGCTGCTAGTAAAGTTGAAACCCAATCTGGGTCCAAACTGCTGCAGACCAACATCCGCATGAGCAAAGAAAAAGTCTTAACGCAATTGTTAATTCTCATAATGTGCCTGGTTTTATACCAGCACTGAAGCTCTATATAAACTCTCATCTTCCGAAAGAAGAACAGGCTACAAAAAAAGAAGCTATAGCAAATGGATGTCTTCCTTTTACTTTGCTTGACGTTTGGCACCATTTCAAATTTACACCAGTTAATCTGTTCGATGATGACTCAGATGTGCCAAAAGAAATAGTAAAAGCCATCCCGTCTGGCACCAACTTGAGAACCTCTCAGTCAGGACCTAGATATGATACAGTGATAGTGTTAGTCAACGATGAAGCCGAATCTACAGCAGTAATAGGTTGTAGAGTTGCCAGGCTTAGGGTCATATTTCAGCTTCCTGAAAAAGTAAAAAGACTCGGGCAAGGATTTGGAATACTAGAAGAGCCTGCTCCCTCAAACTGGCCCAGAACCCCTCTTGCATACATTACATGGTTTTCTCACTTTAAAAGTGGACCTGATAGTAAAAAATGGGATGTATCATGTAAAACCCTCAGCCTTGAACGGCATTCCGCAAGGTGGAATTATCTCTTTGTCAGATATTAGGCAGAGCTGTATGTTGGTACCAAGCTCAAATGAGTGGAGCAGAAGTTGGACTTCAGACAATATTCTGGATGAATGTCCCTCATTTTTTGTGAATAACTTTCAGAGTAAATATACGTATCAGACAATATATTAATTATCAATCTGTTTTAAATTTCATGAGCTGAAGATTAACCAGGAGATTAACACAATGTGTGGGGGTGGTAAAGCACTAGTGCATACCAAAACCCACTCAAAGCAGATGTGAGCTCAGCTACAAAATTTCATGCAGACGCAGATCAAAAGCCACCTTGCCTTATTTATTGATCCACGAGACGCGAATATGCATAGCTTTTTGCTGCTTTGAGTCTTGTAAGACTTTTGCTTCCACTCATGTCAGTAATGCTTATGACAGAGTCATTCCTCAGCGCTGTGCTGTCATAGCAGCAGTTGCTGTGTGGGACAGCTCAGGCTTCAGCCCTCCAATGTGGAAGAGTTCATCTAACGGCCCCCCTCTAATCACTCATTCTCATCTCCAACTTATTATATTTGTAGTGGCTCAGAATGACAATCAAGCTTTTTTGCCATTCTACGACGTTACAATTTTGGCGCCTACAGTGAGGTTCGCAGCCACTACCGAAGGTGCGGAATCAACCTGGCAGTACATAAAGAAGAATGGTGTAACACATCTCTATTGATGATGAGCGGGCTACACGGCGGTTCATTGGATTAGCACTGCGATTTTAATTTTAGGTATAGATTAGAACATACGGCAGTAGCTGAGGTAGCGTTTGTGCTGGCTGCATCTCGTCGTCATGCCTGTCTGCCACAGCTTTGACCTGCAGTCGAGCCATGCTTTAAGCTGCTCTGGCGATGCGCGCTTTGAACATTGGACTCTTTATCAGACATGTAGCCGTTTTGAAACCACCTAGCTAAACTGGACGACATGAAGAACACAATGGAGGAGCGCACCTCGTCCTCAGCTATGGGGGTGTTTCCATGAGTGACAAAGGCCGAGGGGAGAACCTGGGTCGTTCGGCCACTACGGCCCCCGCGAGTGAAGTCGAATTTTCCGCTGATTTATATGGCGCACATAGCAAAGAGAACGTTGAGGAAGTCCTCGTGGAATGTGCTGACAGACTTGTTGAGGTTGAAGTAACTTGAAGCTGCATGCGCCGTAGCAGCTGCAACACGCCCCTCTGAGTCATCAGATCATGCATTTTAGCGCTCGCCTCAGAGTCAGAGCCTTTATGAATGGAACGTTCATCGTCTCGTCTCTGTTTGCCGCGTCAGCTTTCTTTCAACTTTCTTTCAGCTGCCGATGTTCTTATCTCTTATATGAAAAGAAGAAATGTAGCTGATAGCAACTTGTTGGCTTCTGATGATCCTGCGGTGTATTCTATATTTTGCTGCGGTATGTTCTATATTTTGTTTGTTTATATCAGATGCTGGCTCATCATTCTGTAGCTCGAGGAAATCCACAACTGACCAGCTATGGCTTCAAGCCCCTAATTTCCACCGGTGAAAATGACCTTGTGTCTGAGCGATCGAAGAAAATGTCCCAAGCTGAAACATCTTTCATGGCTTCTGCTGTCTCCAGCCCGTCCTCTTGTTCGATTCTGTCCCCCTCCATCACAGGTCCTCATACGTACGGCAACCCAGAGCACCCCAGATGGACGCGGAACGAAGCCGATATTCTGCTCTCCGCTGGGAGAATTCTTCTTTACGAGAAGAGCTCGAGAGAAACGAAGGGCTCATATCATTGCTCGAATTCGAGGGTGGCGAAAGAAAGGCAAAACACCGCGCATTCTTGAATGCTGGGCAAAGCGGCACAGCGGTGGTGCAGAGTCTCAAGAAAAAGAACGGACATATAGATCACACCAAAAATGCGTTCGAGCGGGATGAGGTCCTGAAGGATACGATGAGGAAGGTGTTTGACGTCACGGATTTTCGGTTGTGCCTGAGAGGGTGAGTCTTTGCTGTTTAGCATGAGCCCAGCGCGGTTATCTAACGGTATATGCAGTAGCGTGTGTAGTTCGAACACGGGCGGAAGGGACGTCGTTGTGGTCATGCCAACCGGTGCATAATCTTACCCTACGTTTCTACACCGGGTTAATTACCGTTTTCATAGGCGGAGTCGAACCTCTAGCTTACCAACTTCCTGCCGTGTTCACTCCAGGAGATACACTGGCCATTTCCCCATTGATGCCACTAATAAGCGACCAGATCATGCATGCCCAAGATCCTGGCGGTAATAGTTCTAGATCTTTATTTCATTCATTGTTTCCTGACGGCTTGTTTTAGTCGAAGTAGTAAAACTAACTGGCAGTACGCTCAGGGGAGAGCAAGGGTTCAGCTAATGCCCGGCTAGGTAGCATGGCAAACACTTCGGGATGAGGGCCATCAAATGGAGGAAAAGATATCAAGCTGCTGCGTTGTACGGTAAGCGCATTTGCTCTTTCCCTTCACCAACAGCTCACTTCTACCAGCCTTTAGCCCAAGAAGGTTGCAAAGAGCAAGCGGTTCGCGTCACTTCTCCAGAAATTCGCGGATGCAGATAGGTTGAGTGGGTCAACCGCTCCGCCATGTTCGAACAGCTGATCACCTTGTCCTTGTAGCCCGTGTCGTGATTAACGAAGCCCACTGCACGTCACAACTAGGATATAATTTCCGGTAGCTGCACCACTTTCTGTTCTATATTTTGTTCGCTCACCTGCTCTAGATCGGGCTACCAGAAGCTCCACGTCCTTCAACAGCTCTTTCCTAACGTCCCTATAACAGCGCTGAGTGCAATGTGCCCACCGCTCATACTGCAAGAGAGTAACCGCTGTGAGAGGCCAGCCATCAAAGCAGCTCCACAACGAGCGAAGATGCAAGCTTTTCCTCCGGCGCCTGCGGTTAGGCGTTTTGCGTGATGTTTCCAGCACAGCGTCCTGGCTGTCCCTTTCCGCAGAGCTTTACGGAGGTGCAGCAAGCTCTCCTCTTGATTGTCTTTGCACAGGCGGCAGATGTGGCGAGCACCGCTGTGATGTAGACGGGAAGAAGGCTCTGTAGCTGCGGGTGATCTACTCTGCCCTGCCATCCAGGGCTCGTGCTGGCTTGCGGCGGGCCTGGATGATGTTCAAACCTGGCTGTCGCAATCGAACAAGTTTTCTGGAAACCAGGATGTGCCCAAACCTCTTGTTGGTCTGGTCAACGCCTGTGTGCTGGAGAAATGGGCCAGAGACCAAAGCCAGGTGGGCGGAAGGGGGTGAGAGATGGGCTCCCATCGGATGCTGCTAAGGAGGGGGTGCGTCGCATGTTGTTCTGGGTCGGAGAGCTGAAGAAGGGGTTGGGGTTGCTTAGAAGGGCAATGCTACACTCTGCGCGCTTCTTCAGTCGTTTGCATCGCTGAAGCTTATGTAGTCTGCAGGCTCCCAAGAATTGGGCAGCACCGTCTGGTCTTTCGATGCTGGAGATCTGCTCACCGCGTTTCCAAGCCAGCTTCATCTCGACCAAATGTAAGGGAGCTCATCAAGGTAAAGAAGTTGGTCATGATCCAGAGCCTCACTAGCTTCGTTTGTAAAGCCCTTTTGTTGACGGCGCCTCAGAACACTGAGGACCGGGCCCTTAGATAGCTATTAAGTCAAAATGCTTATAGTGAATTCTTTTAAGAAAACGGCAGTCCATTCCTGTTCACCAGACTTGTCGTTGTGTCTAAACGTTTTTAAAGTAGCAGCACCTAATTTAACGATGTTTCTTCGTGAGCTACAAGACGTCTAGCAGGCTATGACGACTCATAGCGCTGAATGCCGTCACGTGATTGTTTCGCATCTTCATCCCTTCTCTCATGTCGCAACCTAGACGTCGTTCTGAAAGCAGCTCTGCTGTTGCTCCTGCTCAGAAAAAGCCGAAAATTTCAAACTCTCACTCTCAAGGCTCAAGAAAAAATGCAAATGGAAAAGACAAGTGTCAGGGAGACGAGCCCGTTGGCAACCTTCAGGCCTACGTCAGGACGTTTGACGCCTCAGCAGAGGGCGCAGCCTCCATAAGTAAGTTGTTGGAGCTTCTTTAAAAGGTAGTTAGCTCTGTCGTTCTCACGACCATCCAGGGCCAAAAAAACCTGGTAGGTGTGCCGCAAGGGTTCCATGCGCACATGCTCAGCTTCGCAGCTAGGCCCGGGTTAAACGAACAAGAGGAAGCTTACCTTAGGCAAATCGAGAACAGCTCGCGAAGCAGTGGGTACTTTGTGCTTCAACTCTTTGATGATTTTTGTTCAACGTCGTTTCCTCGCCCAAAAGATAGCAGGAGAGATGGCCCGCGTACCGCGACTGATGATGAGATGCAGGATCAAGATGAAGGTGGCAGCGAGGGCGAGGGCGACAGTGATGTTACGATGGAAGACGACGAAGCAGGTTATGTGAGCTAAAACCTGCTCATCTTTCCGCTGATGTCCATGCCCTCTATTTTTTCAGGTGGTTGTTGAGGACGCAATGAAACAGAAGGGGAAGAAGAAGAACTGGGATGGAGAGTCTGCAGGGAGGGGGAAAGTGCTAGAAAGCGACATCGCTTCCTCCGCGCTTGCTAAGATAAGTAAACAGGCCTCAAGAATGGGGATTTGCCTGTTGGATATGTTTCCAGACAACAAGATGTTTGCATGGGAGATATTAGAGAAAGAGCTGGTCCGCCAGAAAGAAAACAGTGATGATGCGGTGCTGGAGGATCTCATCAAGACTCAGAAGGATCCTCAGAAGGTGGAGGACCTGCTGGCCTGGGTGAGTTCCTTCCGCTCTTCGGCTCCTCTCCTTGATATTCTTTCAGATGAAGTACGGAGAGTCAGATGTATGCTACGCCCTTGCACAGGCTGCCCGGATACTGGTCAACCAGTACTTTGAGCTTGGCTCAGTGGCTGAAGGAGGGCCGAGGGTAGTGGCTTCGTCCTTTCTGTCTCTTTGAGTTATGCTGAGGATATTTTTTTTGGAGGCTGAGCGTGTCGTCTGGCTGATGGCGGAAGGTAGATATCACCATAGCGATGTGAACGTCGACGCAAGTCTTTTCTCTCCTCTCTCACTTTTTGTCACTTTTTTTGTTTTGTTTAGGAGAAGAAAATTACCGGCCAACCTTTCTACTCTTTGCTCATCCCACAAACCCTTTGCGCATTCTTGCTTGATGATAGGTGGAGCAAGGCTGATCTACTGCTTGTTGCAGAGCTCCATGAGCTGAAACGTGTACCAGCACGTCTCATAGCTATGGTGACAGCTACTGTATTTGTTCTAGTTTGTTCTTCTCGACTTGCTCAAACCCTCGCTTGCAGATATATCACTGTATCGCGGAGCACGCAGGTGGGATGAAGTGCAACATCCCTATATCTAGCAAAAATCTTACGGAACAGTCAGTGAACACTAGATTGCCGTTGCTAACTCGCTCGGTCCTAATCTTGTTTTAACTACGGCTCTATAGTGGCAAGCCTCGAGGGAATTCACCCACACTCCCCAGCCTACTTTGATTTTCTGGAGAAACAGGCTTACAAAAATATGAAGTAAGCTGCTGGTTGCCCTTCTCTAGGCTGTGTCTAACGACGTCTTAGAACAAGCGCTTGGCGATCGGCTGTTCCTCAAACGTTCAACTACGCGGCTTTGTCTGCTTTTGCACAGGAGGAGGAGGAGAGGGAGGATGCAAAGAAGAACGACACAAAGAAGAAGGAGCTGAAGAAGAAAGAGGAGGAGCCAAAGAAGGCAGCAAAGGGTGTGGAGGAGAAGAAGCTAGCAAAGATGCCGAAGAAAGCGGAAGGTGAGCGCATCGTCAAGAAGAAGAGGGAGGGCAATAAGAAGAAGGAAGAGGAGGGGAAGGCGGCAGAGAAGAGAAGTGGGGAGGAAAAGCGGGATGTAGAGCAGAAGAAGAAGGCGGAGAAGGAAAAGCCTGCCAGAAAGGTTTCGAACAGCGAAAAAGGGCGCGGCAAGGGGTCTGACGCAGGCTCCTCCAGCAACGATGGGGGCGAGGAGTCGAGCAAAGAGTCCGAATGCAGCGGCGAGGGGGCTGATGAGGGATCCAGCAGCGATGACAGAGAGGAGCTCAAAGAAGGACCCAGCAGCGGTGACCGGGCCAGCAGCGATGAAAGATCCAACGGCAACAAAGGAGCCAACAGTGACAAAGGGCCCAGTAGCGACAAAGGATCCAACAGCGAAAGGTTTGAAGAAGGGCTCCATGGTGGCGGCGAGGGGCCTAGCAGCAGTCGTGACCGCCGGACCTACGCTGGGTCAACCAGCGACAAGAAGCCACTTAGCGCCTACAAAGCGGTGTTCAACAGCAGCGGAGCAGAGGTCGGTGAGTGGCACATGGAGGCGTCACATGATGCTGGAGATGACAGCAGGAAGCTGGATACTGGAGTAAGGCGGAGGCGGAGGCAGCGGGTTCGGACGTGCCGCCCCAGTTTGTAGAGCTTGATGATGATGGCGATGAGGTGGCTGCGGATAAGAGTGCAAGCAAGAAGGGGAACGCGAGGGGGCGAGGTGCGCGCAAAGGGGTGAAGCCCAAAGCGAGGACAGACAGCACTACCAGGGTGACCCCAGGGGGGAGAATGTTGAGATCCAGGGCGCAGCCTGGAAACGATGTAGGTGATGTTGATGCCTGAGATGTCTGCGCTTTTTGTACCTGCTGTCTGCCTCATCTCTCTGTCTCATCTCATCGCTTTATTATCTGCCTTTTATATTTGCTTTTTGCTCATTTCTATTGAATTTACTACTGGAGTACATAGAACCAATGTCAATTTATAAAACCCCAGTGGTTCTGCCTGAGCTCCGCCCTGGTATATCCTGTGTGTTATCCCAGGACAGCGCTAGGATAGCCTAGGACAGTGCTAGGATATCCTAGGACAGCGCTAGGATATCCCAGGACAGCGCTAGGATATCCCAGGACAGCGCTAGGATATCCTAGGACAGCATTAGGATTCCCTAGGACAATATCAGGATACCCCAGGACACCGCTAACACAGCTGAGGGAAAAGCCAGTGAGCTTGGTGGTAAACACCAGTTGCTCACAGAGTGCTAGAACATTCCCCCAAAAGATTTTCAAAGAGCTATCCAGGAGAAGCTTGGGCTCCATTGGATGGTGCTGGTACTACCAGAGAGCACCAGTTGGTAGCTACAAACTGCCCTGAAAGAATTCTGAAGGAGGTGCAAAGGAGATCATTGACTGCACCTGGGGTCTCCATGGTTTCCCAGGAAATTGAGGAGCTTGAGGATTGGGCACATATCTTTAGGAAGCCTAGAGACCATAGAGCACCTAGGCTACCAGGGGCACCTGGGGACACCTTAGGAAGGTTTGGGTCTTCCCTGGCAAAAAAGTGTTTTTCCGGATACCTGGACTCGTGATCATCCTTATACATGTGCCTAGTAGGCACATGTATAAGGATGATCATGAGTCCAGGTCCCCCGCCGGTACCTGCGGGTCAGACCCGTGGGAATACCTGCCGGTATCTGACTCGCGGATCCCGGTACCGGTTTCCCACAGGTCTTAACCGGTTGCAGGTCAGAACTTTGCATTTTGCCGGTGACCTGCAATGACCCGCTGGGTATTTGGTAAATAAAATTTTGACCCAGCAACCTGGTAATTTATGGCCACTTAAACTGTTAAACACCATGAACTATCTATTATCTTGAAAAATACATATTGGATAGTTGGTATATAGTACTTACAATCATCAAGTGGGATATTAATCTAAATTATCATGATAACTTGATATGCTACTCATAGGTGCTGCAACAACAAGCCAATTTGATCCAGTATTTGATGCAGGATGATGTCATGTCAATCCGAACTGTTTTCAGTCTGGATGGTGACAATGTTCTTACTTTTCCCTGATGTTTAACCTGGTGGATAAGAGTGTAGTACATCTTGACTCAAGATTGGCCCTTGATTGGGCTAGTGTATATGTATGAAGACCTCTGAGTATTGTACTTTGTACTTTGTAGTGTAGTCTGTATGGAGTCTGGCCTTCTTTTCTAAAATTTATTCACCTATTATGAATATTCAGACAGGTACCTGCAGGTCAACTGGGGCAAATACCTGTG
>JADNRY010000463.1:0-46578 GCA_015501585.1 Rhodocollybia butyracea | reverse complement strand
AAGAAAAAGGGGAAGGAAGGGGAAGAGAGGAAGATGGGGAAATTGAAAACATGAAAGGGAAACATACAGTTATCTAATGGGTAGTGTACGTTGAAGGATTTTGGAAATTTCCATAAGCGCAGAAGATGAACATATGTCCTGTGAAAATTGTTGCAGTCTCTGGACACTGAATGAAAGTCCAGAGCGAGATGGTGAGGTAGCTGAGGAGATAGGAGATCTCCAGCGCCATGAATGTGAACACAAACCAGGAGCGCATACATGGGGAGAGGGAGTTCCAGTGGGTGAAGACAATGGAGTGACTGTACCTGATCGTGATGAGTGGCAGCGGCTCGATCGCAACAAGAGTGAACCAATGGACCATGGAGGTTACGTTTAACCTGTTTACGAAGACTCGACACTGCAGGAGTCTCAGCTGCACAACTGAACACCAGTGCTGGCATGTTCGGCAGGTGATCACTAGTTGGTTGAGAGAGTGGCAGTGATGTAGTAGAGTGCACTGGAGTCAATGTATTATGCCCTGGCATCAATGGAGGTGATGAAAGCACTGAGGAATGGGGTATGGGTGCATCTTGTGAAGATACCCGTTCTTCCATGGGTTTGATGCGATGGGCAATCAGGTTGGCATAGCGGTTTTGGTTCTTTTCAAGACTCTCTTGTGCTAAGTGGATCACATTGAAAAGCCTGTATACAAACAGGCATTAAGGAGCGGTCGAGGTCCACGTGGATGGGAGATGGGTTTAAAAGGGAAACCAAGAACTGTAGACATCGACTCGATTTTGGGGCATCTGAATCGAGTGTAGGACGTGTTACCAATGCGAGAGGAGCGATTGGAGATGGTGGAAGGGCCGGAGCAGGAGAAGGTTGTGAAAATTTCGAAGATTTGATGCAGAAATCCTCCCCAAGCCTTCTAACTTGTTCTATCCACCTGAAACATGTCTCTACATCCAATCCCTGTTCCTTTACACCCCAACAACACCTCAAAGTCACAGTTTTCACCACAACATCCACCAATGACTGGCAAGTAGATGAAAGTCCCTCCTGGTCCCAGTACTGCTTGAAATTGAGCAGCTGTTCTTGTATTCCTTGGGAAGACAGGTCAAACAATACAACTGGAGAGGATGAAGCATCTGGAAGATGCAGAGAGCGAACAGAAGAGAGAAAAGAGAAGGCCAGAGCCATGACAGTGTCATGGCTTGAGTTGTGCTGTATTTCTGACATATTTGCTGTAATAGTCCTATACAGGACAAGATAGCTTAAAAAAGTGTAAGGCCTCAGACCTCAGACATAAGCTATACCTCGTTCTATTGCAGTAATAGGCGAAATACGGGTAATCTGAGGGTAAGAGGTTCGTATTATGTAATAGCGGCACCACTATGTAAGGGGGGTAGGGGCCGATGGGCCATAGCCATTACAACTACTGCCAACTTGAAATTTTGGCTTTTCCAGATCCTCTGCTGCTGAGTTGACTATACTTACTCAAACATTGGCTTGTCATCAACAACTTGCTCCAGGACTTCAGCCATGGGATTTTTGGGCTTGGCCAATGGACCACTGACTCAAGCATAAAGGTACTATGCATCCTGAGGGTAATCTGTATGACTCAATCTGGATTCAATTAATGCATAGCACATTCAGTGGTCATAGATGTACAATACATCCATCATGCTAAGTGCATTAATCTCTCGTCAATTACATGGCTTGACAGTTATTGGGCCTACTTACTCCAGAGTCCAGCAATTTTTAGGGAAGAATATTTGTTGAGGGCACCCCACATGAAGAACTTAGAAAAGTGCGGGAAAAGTGCCATTGACTCTGCCGCTATGCTGGATTTGCTTGGGTAAAAATAAATAATTTTGAGCACTTATGATTTAGTGCACAGCGATGACTCCAGGATGGAAGGAAGCCAGCACTTTGATTGGATGCATTTTGAAAGTTGCACTTGCCGGAACAGCCGCTGCGTGGAAATTGCTGATGTAAATTATTTTGAGCATCTAAACAGCCTTTATTTAGAGTATAGGATATACATAATAAAAAAATTTTGCACACCCCTTGTCTCATATATTACACCATTTGGGAATTGAACCCAAGGCTCGAGCCCCTTGCTCAAACGAGTCCAGGATGAAGTTGGAATGAAAACAACAGAAGGCAAGCATGATAACCACTTCACCAACGGTGTATAGGTAATAGTTAGGTTTCCAACTGAACATCAAGCAAAAAAGTGCCCACCATTGTTTCATGGGACAGGACTGCACCTATACAATGCATCAAAATTCTAGCTTGAACAAGCAAGAGGACATGGTGGATTTGGGATTTGAGATGATTTGGAATCGGTGAGTGCACAGGAGCTAGAACTTTAATTGTATATATGCAATGTGTAAGGATCTAGGCGGAATCCTTCGAGCGCGGGTTACAAACCTGGAAACCAAAGTGCGGATACGCTCCGTACTTCTGTTGTTCAGCCGAACTGGGAAAGTTGGTTTTGAGATGTGAAAGGATGTGAGTGTAGAACGGTTCCAAAGTGCCTATGGGATGTAAGACTCGTGTCGGGATCGTCCAAGGGACTAATGTAGGGACGGCAGGTCCGTACAGGCGATAGAATGAACTTGGCGAGTAAGCCTAAGAGTAGATGAGTTTCCGACTCGAAGGGTAGGACCCACTAAGTGCAAGCGGCTTGATAGCGATATGAGCGGAAGCGGAAGGTCAAGCGGTAGCTGACCTGATGCGGCGCAAACAGAGCGGAACCAAATAGATGATAGTAAATTGCAGAGGTTTGTGAAAACGATGGAGTGAAGAAACAGAGTTAAAGAAACAGATAAAGCGAGAAACCGGAACACACAAGGGCACACGAGTCAAAGGGGTTAAGCAATATTTCCAATCTACTGTACTTGACATGGTACAGAACTATATAAAGGGTACTCAAGGACCGGAGTAGCAATAGGTAATAATCTGAGAGTAGAAAAGACAAGAATAGCCAAAAGAAGTACAAGGAATGAAAGACAATGATAAACATAAGCGGAAGCAGCGGGATGAGCATAAAGCATATGTATGATTGTAAGAATGATGGAGAATGGATCGGCGGGATCATAGAAAGTGTACGATGAAGGAAATAGTAAGACAGAAGCAAAGCGGAAGTGTATCGAACCGGAAATGCGGCGGAAGCGGGTTATGTTAATGGTAAGCAGGAAACATCGGCAGTCTGTATATGCCTAGGGCATGAACAACAACTGGATACACCGTTTGGGAATCAAACCGTGCTGCTTGCTTAAATAAAGGAGTCCGATCAGTCGATGGAAGGCAAGCATGATAACCACTTCACCAACGGTGTACAGATTAGTAGTTAGGTTTTGCATCAATATCAAGCCAAAGAAAGCTTACCATTTGTTTATGGAATCAAGACCATACCTATACATATACAATGCAAAATTTTCACCAACAAGCAAGGGGAATAATGGTAGACTCATTTGGGATTTGAGATCACTTGGAATTGGTGTTGGTGAGCGCATGGGAGCTAGGACTTGTATGCAACGAGAAGCTCAGATGTCAGAGAGCTTTCCTTTCTGTTAAGCTGTCCTGTCATGACTTGTTGCCGTTAAAACTTAACGCTGATCCTTGAACATTGATATTGAGTGATATTGAGCTCTGAGCGCTTGAGCGTCGACATTGACGAATTGCTTGTCGAAAGGCAATTACTTAGCTGGGATCAGTGGAATTGAATGCCCTGAGCAGGAAAGCAAATGCAATATCCGAATACCTAACTGAAACACTAGGAAACACTTGGATAACTCGATGTTCTCACATTGAGAAAACCCCAAGAGAACCTGTTCCACAAATGAGCGGAACAATTACAAAGGTCTCTATTTGTAAATAACAAAAACTATGAAGGGGAAGTATTGAAACGTATATCACACTGTTCGGGAATTGAACCCGAGCACTATTGAAGCTTTCAGCCTATGAAGATTCAACGGAAAGCAAACTGCAAGCATGATAACCTCTGTACCAACGGTGTGTGGGTACTTATTGTAGTGATTTTTCAAAGATATTCTACAATTTTTGTACAGCTGAGAGTGGGCCGGTCCACCAGATCCTCAGGCCATAATGGCTATCAATAGTTGTTCAATAGCTTGCAATTGACCCAACACATTTAGAGCCAACTCAAGTTACACAAATAAGGTGGAACAAACATCTCCATTTGTTGGAAAAAATTTCACAAGGTAAGCATGGACATGTACATCACACCGTTCTGGAATCAAACCCAAGTACTAGTACTTATTGAAGCTTTGAAGCTTCAAAGGAAAGCAACCTGCAAGCACTGTGATAATGCCTGCATTAATGGTGTGTGTGTATTGTAGTGATTTTTGTACAGATGAGAGTGGGCTGGAGCCTCAGGCCATAATGGTATTATTGTTATCAATAGCTTGCAATTAATTAGACCCAAAGCTGAGCTGGAACCCATTGCTTCCACGCTGTTTGAGGTGGGTCCAAAGAATGGCAGAGTCAACTTTGAATTTGAACTTCAAAGGTGCGCGAGGAGGGAGAGCCTAGAGGTGTGTTGATATCAAACACATCCTCGTCTTCTTCACCGCTATTCCGCTATTGGATTCGCTATTCCTGATGTAAAAAAACATCTTCGAGGCTCTTCTGCGTATTAGTCGGAAACTTGAAAAGGCACTCATAAGCGGCATAATCGCCATAATTCAAAGAGCCGTTTATAAACCCTGAGGGTTTATAACTATGGCTTAAAATTATGGGGTTTATGGGGGTTTGTAACCTGGTTACAATGGCTGATAAGCGAAATTAATGCCATAAATTCCATAATATTAAGTAATAGGCATGCTCAATTAATAAATCTGGTTTTGTGGCTTTCCGCAATTTGTAATAAATTACTAGATATGGAATTTTTGATGGGAATTGAACCAGATACTTTTTAATCTTTCTCGACTCGCACCTGTATTTACGAAGGTGTGAATTCACAAAATTTTGCGCGCTGGTTATACTGATGGCCAGAGGCCTCCCAGCACCTAGTAAGACATCTTCAACCCCAGAAAGAAACAGTAATCATAGTGCTACTGGGAGTCTTGTACGTGTTCTCATAAATATTATTATTGCTCTTTTCAAAAATAATGGTTTCTGGAAAAAAAAAAAAAGTTTAGTTCGAAGAGCATCCAACACAGCCAGCACAGAGCTGTAATGGTCCTGAACTTTCCTTTTTTTGGAAATAATTGACAATCCGATTGAGCGAGGTGGTCATGGATTTGCCTTTTTTAGAAATTACTGAATGATTCTGATGGAGTATAGTGGTCCTGGCTTCCTTTTTTGGAAATACCTAATGGTCTGAGTTGGCTCCAGACTTTCCTTTTTGGGGAATATACACCTCATCTATACATTGACATTGTTGGCCTGATCAGAACTTTTTTTTTTTCCTGAAGCCATTATTTTTGAAAAGAGCAATAAAACCAAGCTAGTAGGAAGATTTGTTATACCCTCCACGAGCCTCAAACTACAAGTGTTTCTTGCATCAGAACACTGCAGTATTCTCAGGTATCTCTACCTCTTCCTCTCAGTCATCTATCAGTAGATCACTATCCCCAACTTCATCCAGAGCATTGGATACAGCAAGAGGAGCACAGGCTAAGCTTAAAAGCTCATCCTGAGTCTTTGCCTTGGTCATTAACGCGCTCGATGTGGACCGATGAGCCAAAACGGAAGAAAATCGTGAGGAGCACACACCATCAAAAAATTCTATATTCGGTAATTTATTACAAATTGCGGAAAGCCACGAAACCAGATTTATTAATTGAGCACGCCTAATAGTTATAAGCCCTTTTTCATTTTTCCGACATTTTACTGCAGTGATATTCGGTAGTGAAACACGGCCAGAGATGGATGAAAGAATAAAAAATAGCAGAAGGGATTCTTCTGCACAATACACCGTTCGGGAATCGAACCCGAGCCGCTTGCTGACTGAAATCAACGATGAAATGAAATGGAAGGCAAGCATGATAACCACTTCACCAACGGTGTACGCTTATATCCCGTTTACATCGTATAACTTCGACCTAATTTATTCACTGGCTCAAGCCAAGAAAAAAGCGCCCGTACATAAAGTTCTTTCATGGCATCACTCTACGATGCAACATTCTGGCAACACGCGCGAGCACAAAGTATGAAACCCGGTGGATTCGGAAAAGACAGGGTTAAATACTGGTACGTCCCTTCTTCCCTTTGCCCAACACAGTTTTAAACTAATAACAGGACCAAGCTGCTCAACGTCGCCGCCGACAATGAAGAATCCACGGCACAATTTGCTACACTTCCACCGCACGCTGATGAACGACAAATCCGCCTCGACACGGACCGCAGCTTCGTTATGTACCCAGATGGCGACGTACAAGACTACCAAGAGACTTTAAACGAGTTAATTGTACACATATTCCGGAAACATACGTCTCTATCCTATTTCCAAGGCTTCCACGACATAATCACCGTTATATTACTCACTCTTCCTCCGGACCTGCGTTTTCCCTGTGCCGAAAAAGTGAGTCTACATAGGACACGCGACGCCATGGGTTCAGGGCTGGAGCCCGTCCTCGGCCTGCTGCGATTTTTGTCTAAACTTGTAGGCACGGCCGACCCGCAGCTGGCGGGGCTGCTCAAACAGGCGGCGCCGCTGCCGTATTTCGCGCTGAGCCATCTGCTGACGATGTTCGCGCACGATGTGCCGACGCTACCGCTCATACAGCATATCTTTGACTATCTACTCGCGAGACCGCCGATTGCAGTTGTGTATCTGGCGGCGGCGATGATGCTTGAGAGGAAGGATGAGTTACTGGCGTTTGCGAGCGATGAGGATGGTGATTTGGGGATGTTGCATTCGCTGCTGGGAGCGTTGCCGCGGCTGAGTGATGATGTTGAGGAACCTGTGGCCGAAAGCAGTTCACATCCTGTGGAAACGGCGTTGGACAACGAAGAAACTGTGGCTGGCGATGGTGATGAAAGTGGTTCACGAGCGTTGGACAATGAAGAAAGCTTTTCTAGTTCTGCCTCCGACGTTACAGACTCGGACACACTAGCAGACTCCGAGCCATACTCTGAATCAGAAACCGAAACGGGCTCAGATAATGGTGACAACTTGTACACTAAACGTTTGCCTTCAATACCTTCTCACTCTCCTTCGCCATCCCACTCTGTAACACCTACACTTTCCACCACTTTAGAACCATCGCAGACCGAAGTACAACCTCCTCCGTCTCACCCGACCTATTCACCCACATCTTCGCCAACGAAGCTACCTCTTCCACCCGCAGACACTTTAAATCTATCATCACCCTCACCAACTCTTCACAGCCGAGACAGCTCCTCATCTTCCTCATCGTCCGAACCAGATACGCACGATACCCTCAATTCCGCTAAAAAGCGCCATATTCCATTGTCCACCCTCCTCTGCGCCGCAGATACTCTTCTAGACACATATCCGCCATACCCGGAATACCCACAATCAATCCGTTCCCCCTCTTCCACCTCTTCCGTAGAGCCATCCACAGATACAGATACCGCAGACCTCTCTTCCGAACCCAACGATGCTTCCCAATTCCAAATTCAAAACACCTCCCTCATTCCTCTCCTCGCCTCCACCATGGGCCCCCTCAGCGTCGTGTACACCTGGTCCGAAGACCCCGCGGGCCTCCCACGCGACGCCGACGCAGCAAATATGGTCCACGACACTTCGCAATTGGTGTATCCATGGGATCCATCCCTCGACGAGGACCAGGCCGAAGACCAGCCATCTTCAGGCGAAGACAAGAAGGTTCAACGACAAAGGAGGAGCAAGCTCCCGTTACCGCTCTTACTTCGTCGTTCGGAAGTAGTAATCGGGGCAGGCGCGGGTGCGGTGCTAGTTCTTGCTATTGCATTGGCGGTGTTTGGGAATCGTGGTACTGGAGGTTGGAGGAGCGAACGGTTTCCGTTGGAGAGGGTGTTGGGGTTTTTGGGAGCGTGGGGGCGTTACTTGGTTGGGGATAGTCGAGATACTGTAAGATTGTGATTGAGCCTTCTGGAACGTTTGGAGCAACGTTTCTACTTAGATTCCTTGGTACTAATTCAGCGTCACTAATTATGACGAAACAAACTTTAACAGTTATAACAAAACTAGAAATGTAAAGACAAAATCATAAATATGAAGTGGAGTGACTTCTTTCAAACCCTACCTATCTACGCTCGCCCAAAGCCCCTAACTAATCAACTAACTAACAACTCAAGTACCCAATCCATCCATCAAAATACACCCCCCACTCCTCCAAAATCCTCGCCTTTTCTTCTGGCCTGCTAAAAAACGGACTATGGCCCGCCCGAATCTCCTTTTTCAACTTCAGGCCATTGCCACTACCCTCGATTAGACCCTCGAGTAGAAATCCTGTGCCGAAGGCGGCAAAGCCTTGTCTTCCGTGGGTTTCAAGAACGCGAGATGGCGCAGTGGTCTCTTATACGATGTAAACGAAAGGTAAGCATACACCGTTGGTGAAGTGGTTATCATGCTTGCCTTCCATCTTCAACTTATTTATTTGTTGGGTCAGCAAGCGGCTCGGGTTCGATTCCCGAACGGTGTATACCCAACCAAGTCTGCTAATACTTTTTATTCTTTCACTCATCTCCGTGCCCTGAGGCCGATTGTCACTGATTTCGCTACTTGTAACCTTCAACCAATATCCCTACAGAAGGGAAGGATGTGTTTGATATCATGACACACCTCTCCACCTCCTCGCGCAGCGGCACCTTTGTTCACAGTTGAATCTGCTGTTGTTTGGACCCACCCCGGGCCACAGCATCAGCTATCATGGAACAGTGTGGAATCCGTGTGGAAGAGCCTTAGTGTACAAGCAGCGGAACGACCTAGCAACATACTCCAGCATATTATGGTGCCGTAGGATCTGGGCACCACTTCCTTGTTCCACGGCTTAAAGACTATTCACCAGTTGAGGAGGAGGTTAACCGGTACGGTCCCAAATATAAACAACCGCACTACACACAATCACATCTTGCACACATCGCGCGACGCGCCCAATATCTGCCTGATATGATGGGAGATCCTGAGCAATATGATGTATTTACAATGTACACACGAGTATCTAGACACCGTTGGTGAAGTGGTTATCGTGCATCAGAACACTAAATCGTCGGGTGAGCTTGAAGCAGGTCGGGTTCGATTCCCGGACGGTGTATGGTTTGGTTCTGCAGCGGTGCATATTATGACTAGTTTTTTCTTACAAATGGAGACGTTTGTTCGCCTTACTTGTGTAACGGGTTTTATTGCGAGAACAGGGAGCTATGGACTCTCCTCCGAACCCAACGATGCCCCCAAAAACGATGCCTCCCAAACCCAAACCCAAACCACCTCCCTTATCCCCCTACTGTACATGTTCTCTACTTATGGGGCCCATTAGCATCGTCTTCACCTGGTTCGAAGACCCCGCGGGCCTTCCAAGCGACGCAGACGCCTGGCAGTGAATATGGTCCATGACACTTCGTAACCGGTATACTCATGAGTCATGAGATCCATCCCGAGACGAGGGCCAGCCTGAAGATGGCGATTGTAGATAATCGAAGATCCAGTGTATATACATACATACCGTGACATGCATACACACCACGCTTATTGTTCTACTTCAGCCTGACTGAAGTAGACAGCGAAAAATCTTTCTTCATCAATAGCTGGAAAGGATATGTTTCATTTAAGGATTGGCCAGTTAAAACCCAGGTATTGCCGGTACCGAACCATGAAAGAAGGGATTTCACTTTGTCGGTGAATGTTACGATTTCCCACCCTACTTCAGTCAGGCTGAAGTAGAACAATAAGCGTGGTGACATTGCTTGAACATGCTGTAAACTGTTCACTTGTTGTTGGCATATAAGCTCCGTTATGCCTCGGTGTGCCAAAGTTACCGAAAAAGATAACTACATACAGAGACAATCTCGCCAAGATCTTGACCTGTGATTTTTTGACACCTACGTATGCGGTCTGGGATCAGAAAAGAAAGGCGGAGGCGTTAAAGTCGTGCTGCTTACCTCGACCGTGTTTGCAGCCTCCCCCTCTGTCTCGTCCTGGATTTGACCAATCTTCGTGAATTTTTCTTCAAACGCTTCATTCTCTTCCCTCTCTTCCTCAGACTCTCCAAAAGTAGCGCCAATTTTGAGGACAGGTTCCTCGTCGAAGTGCGCAATTGCAAATTGGGATATACCCAAGAAAGGCGATGGTGCAGTCATGCTGGTTACCTCAACGGGAGCGTTCCTCTCTGTCTCGTCCTGGATTTGGCCGGTCTCCATGATCTCTCTTTCAAACTCTTCATTCTCTTCCCTCTCTTCCTCGGAGTCGGACTCTCCAAAAGTAGCATCAATTTCGAACCCAAATTCCTCCTCAACTTCCTCCTCAGCGTTGGCCGCTGAATGCACGGTCATACCACCCCAGGGCTGGAACAATTCTGGGATTAGTTCATGTGGCGTAAATAATCGGAAGACGCTTACGCCTCTACGGAGGAACTTGGTAAAGATGGCAAGCTTGAAGCCAGTCCCACCATACGCGACAACAAGTGACCCATCAGTCTGCAGAAAGTCAGAAACCAAACACGAGCACAGGACGCAGATACAAACCTCCGACGCCTTGTATGTCGTCCAACCCTCACTGTTGCTCTTCACCAACGACGACGCACTAACTCCACCCTTCGCAATCCCGGTAGATCCAACCTTCAAACCACCGCTCGCATCCCGACTATGTGCACTTTCCATTTTGATCTGGCACTCATCGGTGGACCAAGTTTTTGAAATAGCCCACAGTCCATGATCAGCGATTTCGCATCTGTATTTACTTCGCACAAGAGCGTTCCCATTAGCCTTGATCCAATCCTGGATCGGACCTCTAGGCGACCGCCAGAACTTGTCCTCCACTACATGATTGTTCGTGATGAGCGCCGCCTTTCCGGTCTTGCCCCATTTGTTCTTTCCCTTGGCCGCGAAGTCAACGGGAGCAGCAGACAGGGCGCCAGAGACGCCTCCCTCAACTCCGAAGCTATGTTCACCCTCACTGCCCGAGGACCGAGTCTTCCATACTGAGGTCTCCGGAGGCGCCCTGGTCAGGGTGTGGCCAAAGGGCATATATCCATCTTCCTCGAGGCGACCAGGCTCTGAAAGGTCAGTGACCTGGATGAAGGTCCCGTGCTTGTCAAAACACCCAATCGCACCGGGGTGGCACTCGCTAAACGGCTGCGGTCGGAATAGATAGCGCCCAGTGCCATTAGGGCTCATGAGCTCGGCATATTCTTCGTGGACGGTGGGAGCCATTGATGTAGTTTGATAGGTATCTCCTCGAGGGGGCAGCTTGGTTATATATGTATCTGGGTATATGATTTGACGTTGATACTTACGTTGATTGGTGTAGGGGTTTATCAGGGTTTATCGATGGCCCGTCGACGTCTGGATCCGAATAGTGGAAGTGGTCACATTTGGGGAAGGGATGTAAAGATTTCTGAGTACGTACATATGTTGTAAGTACATATGTTATGGCTTTCCGTCAAGCGCATTGACAGAAATGTTAGTGTACTTGTTGGGATTAATGACAACGGAACCACGATAAAATCGTGTACCATTCAACAGCAAAAAGGCTAGCGCCGGGGGGAGAAACGCCTCGCGGCATCCGCGAGGCTCAGATAGCTTACAGATATCTATTTAAATACATCTCAGGATACCCATAATCACCCCGTTCCTCCTCTTCCACCTCTTCTCCAGATCCCTCTAAAGATACAGATACATCAGAAATCTCCTCTGGACCCAACGATGCTTCCCAATCCCTAAACGATGCCTCCCAACCCGACCCTTCCCAAACCCAAACCCAAACCTAATCCCAAGATTCAGACACCTTCCTCGTCCCTCTCCTCTCCTTTACCATGGGCCCCCTCAGCGTTGTCTACACCTGGTCCGAAGACCCCGCGGGCCTCCCAAGCTATGCAGACGCAGCGGATATCGTCCCCCATTACCGGTGCTGCTTCCTCGTTCGGAAGTGATGATTGACGCGCGCGCGGGTGCGGTGCTGGTTCTTGCTATTGCGTTGGTGGTGTATGGGAATCGTGGGATGAGGAGCGAGCGGTTTCCGTTGGAGAGGATATTGGGGGGCGTTATTTGGTTGGGGATAGTAACCGATACTGTAAGATTTGTAAAACCTTCTGGAGCGGAGCAACCCAGCTTCTACATTCCGATTCCGATTCCATTTGTACTAATTCAACGTCGCAATTGTAACCAAAAATGTAAAGACAAAATATAAATATCCAGGGGGTGATTTCTTTCAATTCCTATCTACGCTCTACCTAACAACTCAAACCTTCAAAATACACCCCCCACTCTCCCAAGATCCTTGCAGTTTCTTCCGGCTTGCTCAAAAACGGACTATGGCTAGCCTGAATCTCCTTTCTCAACCACTTCACGCCACTACCCTCGATTATACCCATAATATAATCCTGTGCCGAAGGAGGCAAAGCCTTGTCTTCCGTGGTTTTCAAGAATGCGAGACGGCCTTCGAATGCGGCTTCTGTGGCTGCGGATGGACCTGGGGCTGTTTCAAAGACGTGGAGGGCATGTGGAAGTAATGATTTTATCGTTTTTTGGGCTATTGAGCATGGAGGGGTCAGTCTTCAGAACATTCTTCTGAAGAAGTATTCGATAGATGAACGCATACCTAAATCGTCATCCACATCATGGAAGAAAACCTCTTTCGGATTCTCGACTTCGCAAAGGCCGAGAGTAGGCTATCAAGTCAGTGCATAAGTAAGGGTTATACAAGCCCGTTCAACATTGGCAAAAACAAAATCGATAATCACCTTGTCCAACCGCACGTAATCCGCATGCTTTCCAGTCCCCTGCATCATGCTCATCCCCTCTATTCCCGTGAACCCTGCGATATTAATAATACCAATCACACCCCCCTTCTCTCCCCTTTCCCTTCTTCCTGCGACATGCTCCCCATACGCAGCCGCACATCCTATCATCCCACCAAACGAATGATTCACCACTACCACCTTCACTCCTTCGTCATGGTTCCCCTGATTTTGTTCCCCAGAGAGCACGGAGCGAAGCAGGAGCCGCACGGCAGCGGTGTCTTTCGCAACGCTCACATCCGCAGGATTCGGGGGTTCAGACTAGGATATGCTGCGATGGAGGCTTTGAATCCATGCTTTTGGAGGGTATCGGCGAGAAGGAAATAGGCTTGGGCGGGATGCCATGCGCCTGGTACGATGAGGAATTGGATCGCCATGGGATGTTATGGTGTAATGGTAAGGAAACAAGGGATGTTTTAGCCGCAGACAGACAGGCTTTAAGACAGGTTTTATAGCCCCTCTTTTTCCCGTAATCTTCCGCGGAATTTATTTCAGGAGGATTTCGGGCATGGTTTTTGTGTGTTATATTTTAGTTGGGGCGCTGGCACATATGTATTATTTGAAGGATGATAACTTTGAGTTGGTGAAACAATGAACTATTTATGTAGGTGTCGTACACTGACTAATAAAGTAAGACCGTGAATAAAGAAGGCAAGTCAAAGCTGTTGATACTAGGAACGAAGTTGGAAAGTCAAAGCTGTACTCTACGTGAGAGTAGTTACCAAGTTGTACAAAGGGAAGAGATAGTATATATGCTATGTCCTACTCACAGTATCTAGGGAGAAGATGTTCTCCTGCAGATTCCTCGAAAAAAGTACCAGAAAGGAAGTTGTCATCTCGGTTTACTTACGGTAAAATTCGGTAAATACTAACATTCACCCCCGGCCTTACCTGGCCTTACTTGCAAAGGCAACGTTGATAGTAGAGATTTGAGGGGCAATTTTTGTGTAGCCAATGGATTCGTGCCAAGTGTTGTCGTACACGAGAAATGTGAGCTTCAAAGACTTCTCGACCTTACTGTACTTTGTGGTCATGGCAATAAATCTAGGTACTAAGGAGGCGGCCAGAGTAGCCAACTCGTGCATAAGTAATTACTTCAAAATCATCTCCTAGCATTAAGGATATACATATAATCATTTTCAGATTATTCAAGGCAGGTTCACTGCCAATAGCTGGTGAGTCATTTCGGTTTCCAGTCACCTTGTTCTTGAGTCTGTTTGTAACAAAAGAACCTTTCTTTGAACCTACCTTTAGGAATGTATTCTTCCATCGCGTTATTGGAGATCAGACAACCCACTGTTATAAGGATTTGTATCCACATCGCAGATTAGAGCTCCGAGTCAACACAAGCATAAAAAGGAGTCGGGTGTACTACGTTGTAGTTTGATAGGAACTTGATAGACTACAGCGTCGTAATTGAGTTCTATCTCTGACGATATTTGGATCATCATCGGATGAGGAGAATATCTAGACTATCTACGTATCTACAGCAAAACATGATATCAGGGTGTGATTGCAGTGCCTACGTTTTGCTTTTGCTCTCATCCAGGTATCCAGTCTTTGTCACAAAGATTGGATGGTTGTTGTATACTTAAGCAAAACATCAAGTAGATATATATATCTATGTATGAATTGTACACAGGAGATCTGAGGTAGGGGAATCTACCTCCGAGGGCCCGAAAAAAACAGCGCGAGATCGGCAAGATATAATACACCGTTCGGGAATCGAACCCGAGCCGCTTGCTACCTAAGAATTTACCCAAAGATACATGAAACAAATGGAAGGCAAGCATGAATTGGAATTGGAATTGATTACACGGCCCATTCAGCCTCAGCTGAAAGCGGTCCCCCGAAGGGAACTAGCCGGTCCCTACACCAGCACAGGCAGCGAGCTCGACTCTCATGGAGAAGGTAGACTGCGAGGCCGATGCAGGGATGTTAGCAAGGCCAGGTACATAAGTACAAGGCTAGCTGTTACGATTACCTATCTACAGCTCAATGGAGCACATTCTGCCCTAATGAAAAGAGGGAGGGAGCTAGGGCAAAACCAGGTCCCCAGGCAGGCGTAACCGCACTGTGGCCTTAATGGCTCTTGCGAGATCCTGGGCGGCTTCCTGTGCTATCCCTATTTGCACAAGTTACCAAATCCCATGCAACCAGTGGCGAAACCGGCGCACCAGCACCCTAGGGTTTTATGTGAACGTAAGGAGCATTCATACGCTATCAGAATCCCCCCCAACCTCTTTGTAAACAAACTGTACCCTTGTCACTCCAGTCGAAGGACAAATCGGTTATGAGCAAGCGAGGAGTGTCCCCATTAATGAGCTAAACAGGGGGTGAAGGTCTGTTATAGGGAATGCCTATAAAATATGGCAGTCCGTGCAAAGAGTTGTAAATTCTGCCAACTCGAAATAATTCCAAGAGAGTGAGTGGCTCAAGAGAGGAGAGCTTTGGGAGGGAGGAGCAGGCCACCAGGAGCCACAGCAGATGATTGAAGGGTGGGAGATCAAAATGACCCAAGGACAAGCCAGCCTCTGTTCAGTTTTAACACTCACTTTCAATCTGATAATTTCAGATGGTAGGGCTGATGTATCAGAGAACTGGGAGTGCCAACAGTAATGGGAGGGATACAGAGGCTGTAGCCAGGTAGAAGGGCGTAAATCTCAAACCTGGAGTATCACAGGTCCATGGGATGAAGAATCCGTAATATCGGAGGCAGCAAAGGCAGCGAAAGCAACAAATACTATATACAAGTTCATCAGCATACATAGATCTATATAGCATACCTTGGACACTTCCTAAGTCATCTGTGAGACGATGTAGCAGCAGTAGCGACTCTCACTACGCCAGCGTCAAAAAATATCGGGCGAAATTTTTTGCGAAATTATCCTTGTAATTACTTACCTTTTTCGGTATAAATGTCGCTTGAAATTCTCCGATAATTTCCTCTGAAAAATAGATTGTAATTCATTGTCTTTTTCAATACAAATTTCGTCTGTAATCTATTGTCTTTTTCGAGCGAAAAAGATATAGAGATTGCTTATCTTTTTCGCCCGTGATTAATTGAAAATTTCGAGCGATATTTTTACAAGGTAATAATTGGACAATGATTGGGCAAGAATTGGGCAGCGCGATCATGTGATGTAGCTGTCGTAGCCTTTTGGCATAAATCTAACGTGTAAATACGGTAAACCAAGCAAATAGCCACACTGTAATGACATAAAGCTAAATAAGATATCGGTACAATCTCAAACTATCTTAGAAAGAGAATCCAAGACCGTTGATTGTGGCATGGTATATAACTTTCACGCCTCAGATAAGCCACATTTGGCAATGCTTGTCATATCTACATCACATGATGGAGCTACCAATTCTTGCCCAGTTCTTGCCCAATCATTGTCCAATTATTACCTTGTAAAAATATCGCTCGAAATTTTCAATTAATCACGGGCGAAAAAGATAAGCAATCTCCTTATCTTTTTCGCTCGAAAAAGACAATAGATTACAGACGAAATTTGTATTGAAAAAGACAATGAATTACAATCTATTTTTCAGAGGGAATTATTGGAGAATTTCGAGCGCCATTTATACCGAAAAAGGTAAGTAATTACAAGGATACTTTCGCAGAAAATTTCGCCCGATATTTTTTGACGCTGGCATAGTGTCTAGCGACTATGTCTCAGGATGCCTTGGAACATATTTCTTGTGAGACGACCCAGTTGTTGTTCTGAGACCCGGAAACTGGTAAGAAGATAAGGAATTATAGTGTAGAGTAGAGCTGCAGAGTTGGCTGGGTTAAAAGTTCGATCCGAAAATATAGATGGTGGTGGTCGATCCTCTCACACTCGTTTCATAACCACTTCACCAACGGTGTCATGCACCTGCTCATCTACATACAAATTGTTACAAGCCAGTGATTAATTCAAGCCAAAAGCACCCGTATTGCAAAACTTTGACAGCATAGAACCAAGAATACTTCGCATTTTATCGCTAGCAACGACACGAATATAGAAGGGCCCATCCTCTAAGATATAAAGCTTTCTGTCTGGGTTACCTCAACCATGTTCTCAGCCATCAACTTGGCAATCGCGGCCCTCCTCTCTGTCTCGTCCTGGATTTGATAGGCCTCCATGATCTTTCTTTTGAACTCCTCTTTCTCCTCCTCAGAGTCTTCATCCTCAGACTCGGACTCTCCGAAAGTAGCACCACTTTCCAGGACGACTTCCTCCTGAGCTTCCTGTTGGGCGTTCATTTCGTCAACGAGCTTCTGCTTTTCTTCCGCTGCCTTCCTTTCGGCCTCTTTGTCGATCTTCTCTTCCCCGATCGCCTTGCCATTCTCGTCGAATACGGTTCTGTAGTACTCGAATCCGGTCTGATTTCCGTTCTCGTCAAAAAATGAGCTTGATGTACTCGTTGGCATCGGCAGTTCTGGTTTCGGTTTCTTTGAGGTACTGGATCCATTTGGGGGTTAGTTCATGTCGAGTAAATCATCGGAAAACGCTTACGCTTCTACCGAAAAATTTGGTAAAGGTGGCAAGCCTGAAGGCAGTCCCACCGTACGCGACAACGAGTGACGCATCGGCCTGCAGAAATTCAGAAACCAAACACGACCAGAGGATGCGGACACACAAACCTCCGATGCCTTGTATGTAGTCCAACCCTCACTGTTGCTCTTCACCGATGACGATGCATTAGCTCCACCCTTCGCAATACCAGTAGCTCCAACATTCAAACCTCCGCTAGAATCCCGACTATGGGCACTTTCCATTTTGATCTGGCACTCATCGGTAGACCAAGTTTTCGAAATAGCCCACAGTCCATAATCAGCGATTTCCTTCCTGTATTCACCTTTTACAAGAGCCTTGGCATTAGCCTTGATCCAATCCTCGATCGGACCTCTAGGTGAACGCCGGAACTTCTCCTCCACTATAAGATTATTGGTGATAAGTGCCGCCTTTCCGGTCTTGCCCCATTTGTTCTTTGCCTCGGCCGCGACGTCGATGGGAGCAGCAGACAGGGCACCGGAGACGCCTCCCTCAAGTCCGAAGCTATGTTCAGCCTCACTACCCGAGGACCTAGTCTTCCATAGCGTCGTCTCAGGAGGCGACCTGGTAAGGGTGCGGCTAAAGGGCGCATACCCGTCTTGCTCGGGGCGACCAGGCTCTGAAATATCTGTAACCTGGATAAAGGTTCCGTTCTTGTCAAAACATCCAATCGCACCGGGGTGGCACTCGCTAAATGGTTGGGGTCGGAATAGATAGTACCCAGGTCCATTAGGGTTCATGAGCTCGGCATATTCTTCGTAGACGGTGGGAGCCATTGTGATGTGGTTTGATAGGTGGGTCAATGTCGGTTTGAGAGATATTTTTCGTGTCCTCCTAGAGGGGCAGCTTAGTTATATACGTATCTGGGTCTGTGGATTGACGTTGATGTTTGAGTCGAATCCGAATAGTGGAAGTGACGACATTTTAATTTTTGGGAGACTTTGTGGGAGACTCTATGATGGCCCTGAGATCTCCTGAGATGGCCTCTTTATCGATGCGATTACAGATTCGACCCACTACATCCCATACTTATAGGCAGGTTGATTACCAGCCCTTCAATTCATCGTGCTGTTGACGAACCCACTGTTTCTGGATCATGGCACGATATGTATTGACCAAGTGAAAGGTAAGAGCTTGCTATCAGAGATACCAAGAACAATTTTGACATGCCGTATGCAGGCCACCTGTTTCCTCCAGCTGCGGGGTGTTTACGACGATCAGTGGAGAGGCGGACGTCTAATTCACCCAGTAGGTGGCTCCCATGACATGAATCAACTCCACATGTTGACGAACCACGATAAAATCGTGCGACTAGAGCCTGGTGTTCTCTTACCTTAATACCCCGTTGTCTCGAATGGCTGAATGGAAAATCGAGAAGAAGATGTAGCGTCCTAGAGGAAGGGTACAAAGTTATCTCATTGATATGACAAGAATCTTTTCTGGTGACCTTCCCAAAGAATGAGCATCAGTTTAATCTATTCGTTCGATGCAGACTGTAGTGTGAGGACCAGCATTTCCCGATGCCCATTCCTGGAAGCTTCTTCATCAATTTAGTGGTATAAAATATATTGGTTTGCACTTTCCACTTGGCAGGTTATCAATGTACCCCAAGTTCAAGTTGTTAACATATCTCTATTACTAATTTGAGGCCAAAGCTCCCAGCCAATGATACGCAAGAACCTGAAGAAGCTGATGTTGAGCTGATGGAACATATAACGCACATGCGCTTATTGGTGAGAACGGAACGAACGAAAATCATTTTTGCCAGGTCATGAGAACGAAGGCCCTCACGCCCTGGAAGTATTCATGATCTCTGCTCGGTGACTATGAGCATTATGGTCCAATTCATCAATCCCGGCCTCAGGCTCAGCCTTTCAAGACCTGTGAGCTTTGCTATTGTGGTCATCGGGATATACCTTGCCGTCACTCTTAGCAGCTCAAAGCGGAGGCGAGGACTTCCCCTACCACCTGGCCCAAGCCTGAGCTGTTCATAGGCAATGCACGCCAGCTGCCAAAGGGGAAGCAGTGGATTACCGCGTCACAGTGGGGGAAGGATTATGGTCAGTGCTCTTTCCTCGTCTCACGTTCCTCTGTGAAGCTACCAGTTTTGACGATTACTGAAAAAAGGCGACCTTGTATATGCGCGGATCCCGGAAAATCGATATTATTCCTGAACTCAGTCAAAGCTGCGAATGATTTATTGGAGAAGAGGTCAAAGATATATTCTGACCGTACACATAGTACTATGATCGATCTGTAAGTCCTTGATTCTGCCCTGAGTGCGCATCGTTGTCTTGACTCATTTGTTTTACAGAACAGGATGGGCCTTCAACCTCCTCCACATGGGATACAACGACGAATGGCGCAAACATCGACGGATGTTCCAGCAGATGTTCCGTCCCGATGCTGTAGGAGATTATCAGTCCATTCAAAGAAGGAAGATACACGAGTGGCTTAAGAGGCTGTTAGAGACTCCGGGCAGTTTATGCAACATAATACTTTGTATGTCTTCCATCCCTGCCTATCATATCTAACGTTTTGCCGTCCATTTCCGAGTATGCCGTTTCTTCTTTCCCTGACTATGTGCTTTTTCTCTTCGCAGACTCTCGATCTCAATCATGATGTCTATCGTGTATGGCTCTTCCGTCGACTCCATCGACGATCCCCTCATCCACATTGGGAAACAAGCCATGGGTATCATGTCGGACTGCCTGGTTCCAGGGAAATTTCTTGTGGAGACCTTTCCTTTCTTGAGATATCTGCCTACATGGGTTCCCGGGTGTGGATTTTTGAAGTATGCGGAGAATGGGACAAGGTTAACAAGGGAGATGCAATTTGTGCCGTTTGAGGCTACGAAAGAAAAGATGGTCAGTATCTAGCTTCTTGAAGGCATGATTCTCTGAGACTTCGGTTGATATTGTAGAGAATGGGCCAGGGGAGCGAGTCCCTTGTTGCTGAATATCTTGGAGATACAGATCATATCGGCGGTCTACGCGGACAAGAGCGGGAGGACGTCCTTCGCCATGTCGCCACAACGTCTTATGCCGGTGGGGTCGACACGGTAAATGATTCTTTTGTCTTTGGACCTTACTCCAGCTCTACTGATTCCTTCCAGACTGTCTCGTCCCTCTCAACAATATTCCGCGCTATGGTGCTCAGCCCCTCTGCCCAACGAAAGATTCAGTCCGAGATTGACCACGTTACAGGCAGGAAGAGGCTTCCTGAATTTACCGACAGAGAGTTCATGCCTTACTGTGAAGCAGCGTATAGAGAGGTGATGCGATGGTACCCTGTTACGCCCTGGGGATCGCACATACGACGAGTGAGGATGATGTTTATATGGGGTGGTTTATTCCGAAGGGTGAGTTGCTTTGACGCGATGGAGAAGAAAAGCTGACGTTGAGACTATGGATAGGAACGCAGTGTTTCCCGAACGTCTGGTGCGCATTATCAACCACGCATGATATCGCGGCTGATACTGAATAAATTTAGGGCCATGACTCGCGATGAGTCGAAATACAAGGATGCTGATCGTTTCATCCCTGAACGTTTCCTCGATGCAGATGGAAAACCCAACGATGACACTTTTGTCCCTGCTTTTGGGTTCGGCAGGAGGTTAGTACAGACAACGTCTTGGTTCATCCTTCTCACTATACATTGTAGAATCTGCGTTGGGAGATTCTTCGCCGACGCAACCGTGTGGTACACCCTTGTTTCCTTGCTCGCGGTGTTTGATATCTTGCCTGCTAAGGATGAGGACGGGAAGGATATCGACATAACGGAGTATGAGTATACTGATGGTGCTATTATGTGAGCCGTGTTTATGAGGTTGACTCTGGTAGCGCTGACAATTTGCTGGGCGAATCCGCAGTCATCCTTTACCATTTCCGTGTATCATCAAGCCGCGCTCGATAGAATCGATCACTATCATTGAAAAAGCTATCGCAACGGATATATAGAATATAGGGCATTGGTAGGGTATATTTTCTGATATTGTCTGTACAAAGTTGGTACAAAGAGAGCTCAATTTATATCATCAACTAAAGGAGTCGCCGGAGAGCGTTGTGTGAGGAGCATCATATGGCTGGAGATATGTACTAATCAAAAAATGCCTCCTACGTATGTAAGTGCTGGTCCGAGCTTGCCCGAAATATTGCTCAAAATGTTCACTTGGAATCGACCATCGTTGGCGTATAAATGAGCCCGCGTAATGTCTAGGCTGCAGCAATATGTGCACAGTTCTTGTTTTTTTACTATGCTTGGCCCTGGATTTCTATTCAATTGAACCGCTACTACTAGACAACCAGCAACTGATCAAGTTGGCACACCAATTTTCTTTCCTGGCCGGTTTCTTTCCCTTCCCTTCCTTTCCTTTCCTTTCTTCCCTTTCCTTTCTAAAGAACAGGTAATCACAAAGGGTCAATGATCGTTTTGCAGATCGACCATATGGATTGTTTACTTCGACCGACTACTTGGGAGAATCAGGCCCTTTGTCAGTTCCCTTTATTAGACCGCCAGAAACCTGCCTTTGTTTTCTCCGACTGCTTACTTTGGATTGGCTCACTGTCTGGTCGTGATTCGGAAGCCCCCGGTGTTCGACGTCGTATAAATTAGCAAGTTCTGGCCAACTTGAGGTCCATACTCATACATTTCTGCAACCTTCATGGAGCCACTTTACGACCTTGCACAGATTGAAAACTGGAAGTATTATATGCCATCCTCGCAGGGTTACCTTCCGCCAGCAAGAATTAAAGGGCTCGAAAAAGTTAGGGTGTGTTGTGGCATCGAACGTTCGTTATCGTTGTCTGATTTCTTTCAGGAAGGACTTCAGGAGTATACAGGAGACCTTCGTCTCTACTCGCTTCCTATGACAATCCTGTCCACCGTTATTAATCCGCCACACCCCGGTATCAAGATTGACAAAGACTTTGTCAGTATACCTTTGCCAGTCCGCGACTTCAAAGAGTTTCGTATTCAGGGACAGGATACACTCGAATTCCCTAGTTCACGCGTAATTGTTTCTTCGGATCTCCATCATGCTTGTCAACTGAAAAGCCCTATAGATACAAGTCCAAAATCCGCATTGGGAAAAGTTCATCGGAACGAACGCTATCCGTTCACTCTACCAGATGCAGATTAAAACCTTTCGTCCGCCAAAGTTGATACTTCACTCGTTTACGATTCAGACAGGAAAAGTTTTGCACAGTACCCGGTACGTGTATTGGCGAAGCTCTCCAATATACTTACATAGTATTTCAGCACGGAACAGTCCGCCTCCAATGGCCGCCATTTTGCGAGTATAATCGTTATACTTCCTAGCCACTCCACGGCCATTACTCTCAGTTTGAAATATGGAAATTTCTCAGCCGCTCAGTCATTCACGCTGGTCAAGGATCTCCTGTTTTGCAATCACGTTTATACGTTCTACACGGGTATTGGCACCTTGGACATTCGCTCTCAAGATCACTTCTGCTATTTCACCTATCACCTCTTTGCACATGAGGCAGCACCTACCCCCATGCTTTCAGGAATTACTCCAGTTGTCCCTGAATTAAGAGATCTGTTCCGGGATTGGAGAGCGAGACGTTTTGCGGGCGACCAGGTTCCTCCGTTCGTTCTGGTCATGTTCCAGCAAATCTACAGCGGCCGCGAGGGTCTTTGTGAAAAGGATGAGTTTTCTCCTGCGACACCTCGCTCCTTTGGCGAGGGCATATGGTTTTAGGATGGAGATTGTTAATCTGAAAAATCAAGAAACATCCGAGCATCGGTTTCAGGACAAACGTAAGGAGTACGTCTACAATACCGACCTTGGCGCCCTCGCTGAAGAACTCAAGATGGAGAATGGTGACAATTATAGAACCAATACATGGGTGACTGGCTTTCGTGATTTGGGGAATAATTCCATCCAAAGCTATGGTAAGAGCATTCTGAGGGCCATCGAGAGAGACATCGTTTCTGGTGCATATATCAGTCATCATGGCATGATCAACGCTCAGATTCCTCTTCGTGACGCAGATATACCTGAAGACACTGTAAGCTCTTTTCTTTGTTTGTGCATGGTCTTGTGCTCATAAACTTTCCAGATGTACGAGATGACTGTGTCCTTGACGCATACACGTATTGTCAGTTTTTTTGATGATTCGCCCAGAGGAGTTGGATATGAACGAAGGTGAAGCGCCCAGATTCTTGAAGGCTGCCAAAGGTGTTGGTGACGGACGCGAATGATTCGGATGGATGCTTGGAAGAGAGAACTTGATGCTGTGTTCAGAACGACTCTAGTAGTAATTTCGTAGACAAACCGGTTTGTTGATCATGTGTAAATAGCAGCGCTTAAAAAGTGTTTTTCCCACACCATTTTTGTTCCGGTCCAAGTTCTCCCTCAAAGTTCGAAGTTCCTTGGTTCACTATCGATTTCATGCTAGAATCGGAAAGCCCTTTTTGGATATCATTGTGCGTCAAGTTCAGAAACCGACCGAGATTCCATCCAATTTGATCGTTTCGTAGACTATCGTTCAAGTCGACACAACCAGAGAACATTGTAGGCACTAGTCAAAGGGATTAGACCAGCTTGAACGTGTTTTTGTTTTCGTCGACCGCCTACTTTCCAGGACAATCTAGCTCTTTGTCAATTCTTGATCTATTAGACCACCAGAAATGTTACATGCCTTTGTTTTCTTTGACTGCCTACTTTGGAAAATCTGGCTCATTGTCTGTTCGGGTTCCCAATCTGGAAACCATCCATTGTCTGACGTCGTATAAATAAGCAAGCTCTCGCCAACTTGAAGCCCATACTCATACATTTCTGCAACCTTCATGGAGCCACTTCACGACCTCTACGATATCGAAAACTGGAAGTATTTTAGACCAGACTTGGATGGTTATCTTCGGGCAGCAAGAATCCATGGGCTCGAAACTAAGGTATGCTGTGGTATCGAATGTCATTATTGTTGTCTGATTTGTTCAGGAGGGGCTTCGGGAGTATACCAAAGACCTTCGTCTCGACTCGCTTCCGGTGGCATCGCTAATCGCCAATGATAATCCGCCTAACCCTGGTATCAAGATTGACAAAGACTCTATCAGTATACCTTTGCTAGCCCGCGACTTCGAGTCTCTAGGTATTCCCGGACAGGGTATACTTGAGTTCCCTAGTTCACGTGTGAGAATTGTTTCTTTGGGTCTTCATAGTGCTCGTTAACTTAAAAAAACGCCGTAGATTCAAGTCCAAAATCCCAAATGGGAAAAGTTCATCGAAAAGGACGCCATCCGTTCACTCCACCAGATGAAAATTAAAACCGGCCTTCCACCGAACCTGATGTTTCATTCCTTTACGATTCAGGCAGGGGGGGTTTTGCACCGTATCAGGTACGTGTGTTGGCTATACACAGCCGACCACTTTTCATTATACTTACATCGTATTTCAGCACGGAACAGTCCACCTCCAATAGCTGTCATTTTGCCACTTTGATCGTTATACTTCCTAGTAATTCCCCCAGCATTACTCTCCGTGCGCAACACGGAAGCCCATCAGCCACTGGATCATCCACGCTGGCCGAGAACCTCCTGTTTTCCTCTCACGTTTATACTTTCTACACTGGTCTTGACAATCTGGACATTCGTTCTGACGATCACTTCTGTTATCTGACCTACCACCTATATGTCCATGACACAGCACCTATCCCCATGCTTTCCGGAATATCGCCAGTTGTCCCAGGATTGAGAGACGTGTTCAGGAATTGGAGAGCAAGATGTTCCGCTGGCGACCAGATTCCTTCATTCGTTCTGGTTATGCTCCATGGACTTTACAGCGATGGTCTTTGTCAAGCGGATAGAGTTCTCCTTGGACACCTTGGCCCTCCAGCAAAGGCATACGGTTTTAGGATGGAGATTGTTGATTTTGAACAGGTGGAAAGCTCTGATCATGGGTTTCCGTACAATTACGAAGAGTACAACGACTTTGTGGACCTTTGGGTGCTTGCTGAAGAACTCAAAATGGAGGATGGTGACGATTATCAAATCTATGCAAGTGTGACTGGCTTTTGTGATTTGCGGGGCAATCGCATCGGAGGCTATGGTAAAAATATTTCGAAGGCCATTGAAGAGGCCATCGTTTCTGGTGCATATATCAGTCATCATGGCACAATCAGCGATCAAACTCCTTCTTCCGATGCAGACCTAGCCAGTGATTCAGTGAGCCCTTTTTCAAACGCCTATGTATGACCCTTGTGCTCATAGCCCTTTCCAGCTGTATGAGATGCCTGTGATTCTGACGCATAGACGTAGCCTCAGTTTTTTGATAATTCGCCCAGAGGGGGTGGATATGAACGAAGGTGACAAGTAATTTTAGAAGCTAGCCAAAGGTGTCGATGACAGACGCGAATGATTGTCAGTAAAGACTACACTTTGTATAACTAGTCGACCGACTAGTAAAACCGACTCGTAAAATAGCAGCGCTTAAGTGTTTTCCCACATCAGCGCTTGTTCTAGTTCTCCCTTCTTCGTATCGAAAGGCCATTTTAGCGCATAGCTCTAATCGGAAAATTCTGTTTGGACGTCGTTGTCAAGAGAAAAAGAGTCAAGTTCAGAAACCAACCGAGGTTATATTCAAGTTGATCGTTTCGTACCAAGTCGGCACACCAGAGAACACCTATAATCACAAAGGGTTAATTGTAGACGGACCCGCAACATTAGTCAAAAGGATTAGACCAGCTGGAACATGCTTTTGTTTTCGTCGGTCGCCTACTTGCTAGGACAATCTGACTCTTTGTCAATCTTTGATTTATTAGACCACCGGAAACCTGCCTTTGTTTTCTTTGGCTTTCTACTTGGGAGAATCCGACTCTTTGTCTGTTCCTGGTATGGAAAGCCTACAACATCGTATAAATAGGCAAGCTCTCGCCAACTTGAAGCCCATACCAATACGTTTCTGTAACCTTCATGGAGCCACTTCACCACCTTGCTGATATCAAAAACTGGGAGCGTTTTACGCCATCCATGGATGGTTATCTTCCGCCAGCTAGAGTTAAAGGGCTCATGATTAGGGTGTGTTGTCATGGTATTGAATGACATTATCATTGTCTAATTTTCCTTCAGCAAGGACTTCGAGAGTATACAAAAGACCTTCGTCTTCACTCGCTTCCTGTGGCAGGGCTGATCGCCAACGATAATCCTCCCAATCCTGGTATCAAAATTGGCGAAAAGTTTATCAATATACCTTTGCGAGCTGGCGACCTGGACTCTCACAGACAGAATGCGCTTGAATTCCCTGGTCTAGATGTAAGAATTGTTTCGTCGGATCTTCATAGTGCTCGCCAACTTAAAGCTCCATCATATAGATACAGGTCCAAAATCCAAAATGGCAAACGTTCATCGAGGCGGAGGCCATCCGTTCACTCTGCCAGACGCAGATTGAAACTAATCTTCCACCAAAGTGCATGCTTCATTCGTTTACGATTCAGGGAGGGGGAGTTTTGCGCAGAGTTTTGCGCAGCATCAGGTATGTGTATTGACTGTAAACGCTCATCTGCCAGTTCTCCAATATACTTAGATGGTATTTCAGCACAGAACAGTCCGACTCCAACACTCGCCACTTTGCCAGTTTGATCATTATACTTCCTAGCCACTCCTCGGGCATGACTCTCCAAGCGAAACATGGAAACCCTCCAGCCACTCAGTCATACATGCTAGCCAATATTTCCACTCGCGTTTATACTTTCTACACTGGTCTCGACACCTTGGACATTCGTTCTCAGGACGATTTCTGCTATCTCACTTACCACCTCTATGCCCATGACACGGCACCTATCCCCATGCTTTCGGGAATATCTCCAGTTGTCCCGGGATTGAGGGATTTGTTCATGGATTGGAGAGCGAGACGTTCTGCTGGCGACGAGCCTCCTCGATTCATCCTGTTCATGCTCCAGGAACTCTACAGCGATGGTCTTTGCAAAGAGGATGAAGTTCTCCTGGGACACCTCGCTCCTTTGGCAAAGGCGTATGGTTTTAGGATGGAGATTGTGGATTTCATAAAGGAGGAAACGTCTGAGCATGAGATTCCGCATGACTACAAGGAGTGCGGCGACGATGTTGACCTTGACACCCTCGTTGATGAGCTCGAGATAGAGGATGGAGAGAAGTATGAAACTTATTCCCAGGTGATTGGCTTTTGTGATTTGGGGAACAATCTCATCCGAGGCTATGGTAAGAGTATTTCGAAGGCCATTGAAGAAACCATCGTTTCTGGTGCACATATCAGTCATCATGGAGGAATCCGGGCTCAGATTCCTCTTCGTGAAGCACGTGTACTTGAAGATACTGTAAGCCTTTTTTCTCAAAAGCTTATGCATGGCCTTGTGTTCATAACCCTTTCCAGATGACGGTGTGCATGACGGATACACGTAACCTCAGCTTTTTGATGATTCGCCCAGAGGAGTTGGATATGAACAAAGGTGAATGCAGTGGCCTCTCCAGTAGATTCTAGAAGGTTGTCAAAGGTGTTGATGAGGGACATGAATGATTCGAACGGATGCTTGAGAGAGAGTTCGATGCTGTGTTCAAAACGACTCCCATGGCCGAGTATCTTTCTATCCATCTATCTCATGATCACCCAGGGGGCCACCGAACTCCCACATAAAGTTGTATCTCCTCCATCCCCATCAATCATTTACAATCCCTCGTTCTCTGTGTATGTTACGTTGCATTGTTATCAGCAGCTCAATTTTTCTTGACTTATGCAAACTACATCAAGAGCTAAATGATCCACAGTAGGGGATGCTAGTAATACTCTCATTCCCAGTATATTCAAGAGTTTATCGGAAAGTACATAAGCTCCAACAAATTCCGCTTTGTCGCGTTCGTCGTACCACGCTTTGCTAGTCGACACGATTGTCTTCAAGAGCTTTGTAGGGGGGTGGAACTACGTGCGCGACATCTTCCCAGATGCTCAATAAAATGCCGTAGATGGCAAACAACATGCTGACTGGGCCAAAAATCATGATTGGAAGTATATTGACGGCAAGATGTCCTATGCAGAATGAGTATGTACTAGGCAGAATGAGAGGCTCATGACTTACCAAAGAAGATTGGACGTCTGGTGATAGTCTGCCAGAATTCATCGGTCACTAGCAGATCCTGAGCGCCATCCCATTGCCAAGGACCCTGTAAACGAAATTTCGTAGTAAAGTGAGCGCCCAAAGCCCAAATAATAGGCAAGCGCCAGGCGTTTGTGCCATATCTTCTGGACATAACGCTAAAAATGTCAGAAATTCCTGGAGCCGAGTCCATATCGAGAGCAAGCTGGTATGCATAGCTCTCGTGATCGACACCATATGTAACCCTGGAGCCAGGTGGATGATGAAGTCGATAATGTGGCTCGTCGCGAGAGGTCAGTGGTCGGGGGATCTTTCGGGGTGCTAGGAGGTTTAGTACCCAGAGCTGAGCCTGCATTTCCGATAGAGGTGGGATCGCCCCCAAAGACGGCCTGATGAAGCCAATGAAGCCAATATCGGGCTCGCCATCTTTCCAGATGCCTCTGATGTTAGTTCCATCTGGAGTAAGATATTCTTGTCCAGTTTTTCCATCGTTGGCGTGCAAGAAAGGGAATGTTTGTTTGTATCCTGTACAAAGTACAACGATATCTGGCTTGATCTTTTCACCTTTCAGCCTGTGGTATTCTTCACGTCCGTTGTTTTTGAAGCGGACAACGCCTTCCGAGTCAAATTCCTCAGGCCACGGTGCCAAGTCGATGTGTTTTCCGTAAGTGTCGGGGATTGGAGTTTGCACCAAGGCCGATCGCAGAGCATATATCCAAAGTCTCCAACCTGGAAGTTTGGGCCGGTAGGGCTCGCTAATATAGGGGCAGACTTTCATAGATTTATTGAAGAAAATCTTTGATGGATGGTGTCGAGCCTTGCTGATCTCTCCAGCCCATTGGTCCATTCCCGCGGTGGCTCCAGACGACAGCCAAAGTAACGATTTGATGTATATGTTGTAATACTCCCACAACAAATCACTGTTGCGAAGAATAAAGGGAACGTAAGTGGTATCAAAAAGATTCGCCCGACTGACATCGATAGGGATACCAGGCTCATTGGGATTTGGTTTCCGGCCTAAGATTGGCAGCAACACAGGACCAGGATTTCGCTTGATAATCAACGTCAGCAACTGCCGTTGAGGTGGCATAAGAAATAGAAGTTACAAACCTTGGGGGCAAAGTGCATACCATCGCGATGGCTCATTAGTACCCTCTTTGTGCCGGCTGTAACGGCTAGATATCCCAGGTCGGCGCCAGTCTCACCCGTTCCAACAATGAGTACGGTCTTGTCCTCACCGAACTGTTTCCGTTCCTTGAATTGGGAAGAGTGAAAAACTAGAGGGACATTCTCGATACCCTGGATGAACGGAATGTTTGGCTCCACATGAAGTCCAGAACAAACAGCTACGGCATCACATTCCCAAGTGAGCTCTGATCCTCCCGTCTCTTCGTCTGTATAGGTGACCAGATGGCCACCATTATGTCTTCTCGTCAAAGCAATGACTTTGGTGTGGAGCTTAATGTTTGGCCACAAATTATGGTGGGTTGCATAACCGTTAAGATACTCCACATATCTTTCAGCGCTGAGGAAATCCTCAGGATAGGGGCTTCTGTAATCCGAAAAGGTGGTGAGTTGCTTGGACGATACAAGCTATAGCCAAATTAGAGCTTGATATATGATCACATCATGTTGGGAACTGACCTCGGCCCCTTCATAAACTCTCGCAGCAAATGTACCACCGACGTGTGATTGCAGCTCAAACAGACGAGCCTCAACCTCTTCGCAACCCAGTTGTTGCGAGGCAGCGAGAAGATACCTCAGTGTAACAAGACCCGATGGCCCTGCTCCGATGACGGCGACCTTCATGGCAAATGACCTGTACGACAGCATAAAGTAAGTTCGGTTTCAACCCCCGCGGGATTGCCAAACAGACCTCGAGTTTCTGGTCGTATTAAGCAGTTAAGAAAGAGACTATGGCGGGTACCCAGAGATGACAGTGCAGCAAAGATGCAGCACAAGTCAGTAAGTGGGGGATCTCTGAAACAGCGACACAGTGGATGATTTTCCTCAGAAACCTTAAATAGTAGGCTACTTATACTAATATAACCAGAATGAAGCCTGAACGAGCCACCATCGCTTGGAGTTAAAGTCTGAGATTCAAGACCTGGGTCGCCGGGTTTAGCGAGGCGTTAAGTAGATCCTGAAATCTAACAGACCTTCCTGATCCTCTGGTAGATGGTTTTTGATGTTCTGCCTGAGTTCTCGGCTATCATTCATCAAAGTTCCATATCTGAAAGTATCCCTAAGAGCGGCACACCCGCACACAGCTTGCTCTTTTCTTTTATAATAAGAGGTTTGAGCAAAACGAGAGGGCCCGCTTCTAAGACCATGCAACAAATGGTGCAGCTGAGTATTTGAGAAAGCTAAAGAGGAAAAAAAGCCAATTCGAAATGGGCGCCAGCTTTACTCTATAACTTGTCTTGTAACTTGAAGTGCTTTCCCATTCTGTTTGTGTTGTTCCAGTTCTTCCTTCAAAGTTGTTGAGAATAGGTCAAAGCGTTTGTTATGAGTTTCCTCGTATACTCTTTCATTTTCCGTTTCTGATTAACCTATCCTTTCTGGACGTGATTAATCCATTTATTCTTCCTTGGACAAGATACGTTTTACTTGAACCATTTTTATACATATTGGACTTTTCCTGGACTTTTCATTAACTACTCGGGACTCGGAATGGAACTCTTATATAGTTGTATATTACAATTCTACCCTCAGTCATTCGACTCTCCCAACTATTGCTCTGAGGGTAAGGTTTCATTTTTACTTTATCCACTTATATTCAATGAATAGTAGTCATTCATTCTCTGGGGATAATATTATGTAAGAAAAGTTTCTTGGCTCACCATGCTTATTGTTTTATTTCAGCCTGACTGAGTAGGCTGCAAAATCATTGGTTTTGCCTTTGTTTTCTTTGATTTCCTACTTGGAAGAATCTGGCTCTTTGTTCAGTCCGTGACTTTGAAACACTCATTGTTCTACGTCGTATAAATAGGCAAGCTCTCGTGAGGCTCATACTCATACGTTTATGCACCTTCATGGAGCCACTTCACGACCTTACTGATATCAAAAACTGGAAGCATGGCATTTTACGCCATCTATGAATGTTTATCTTCCGCCAGCAAGAGTTAAAGAGCTGATGGTTAGGGTGTGTTGTGGTATCGAATGACATTGCTGTCTAATTTTCCTTCAGGGGGACCTGCGGGAGTATACGAAAGACCATCGTCTCCACTCTCTTCCTCTGACAGCGTTGATCGCCAATGATACCCTGCCTAATCCCGGTATCAAAATTGACAAAGGCTTTGTCGGTACACCTATGCCAGCCAGCGATTTGAATTTTGGAGTCTCTAGGATTTCACAGACAGGATATACTTCGAGTTGAATCCCCTAGTTCACGTGTAAGATTCATTTCTTTGGATCTTCCTGGTAAGTAATTCCGCAACTTACATAAAAACATCATAGATACAAGTCCAAAATCCGAAATGGAAGAAGTCAATCGAAGCAGACGTAATCCGTTCGCTCCACCAGATGCAGATCAAAACCCCGCTTCCACCGAAATTGAAGCTTCATTCATTTACGATTCAGGCTGGGGGGGTTTCGCACAACATCCGGTATGTGTATTGGCGAAGCTCTCCACTATACTTACATACTTACATGGGTAATTCAGCACGGAACAGTCCACCTACGATACTCAGAGTCGACATTTTGCTAGTTTGATTATAATACTTCCTAGCCATTCCTCGAGCATTACGCTCCAAGCAAAACATGGAAACCCTCCGACACTCAGTCATCCACGCTTACCAAGAACCTCCTGTTTTCCACTCACATTTACACTTTCTACACCGGTCTTGACACCTTGACCATCCACTCTCAGGATCATATCTGCTATCTCACATACCACCTGTACCTCTACGCCCATGACATAGCACCTACCCCCACGCTTTCGGGGATATCTCCAGTTGTTCCAGAGTTGAGAGATGTGTTCATGGATTGGAGAGCGAGGCGTTCTGACAGTGATGCCCAGCCTCCTCCGTTCATCCTGTTCATGCTCCAGGACACCTACAGCGAGGGCCTTTGTAAAAAGGATAAAATCCTCCTGGGACACCTCGCTCCTTTGGCAAAAGCATACGGTTTCACAATGGAGATCATTGATTTCACAAAGGAGGAAACATCCGAGCATGGGTTTCCGCATGACTACAAGGAGTACGACTTCGATGTCGACCTTGACACCCTCGCTGATGAACTCGAGATGGAGGATGGCGAGAAGCATCGAGCCAGTGGATGGGTGACTGGCTTCCGTGATTTGGGGAACAACTTCATCCAAGGCTATGGTAGGAGTATTTTGAAGGCCATCACAGGAGCCATTGTTTCTGGCGCGCATATCAGTCACCATGGCAGAATCCAGGATCAGATTCCTCTTCGTGAGGCAGAGGTCGTTGAAGATACTGTACGCTCATTCAGCTTGTGTATGGCGTTGTGCTCATAACCCTTTCTAGATGTACGAGATGACAGCGCGCTTGACGCATACATATAACCTCAGCTTTTTGATGATTCGCCCAGAGGAGTTGGATATGAATTGAACAGCCTCTCCAGCCGAAAATTGGTCAAAGGTGTTGATAACAGATGCGCATTCGGATGGAAAGGGAGCATTTGAATTTAGATGAAGGCTATAGCGAATATACTTGATAGTTTAAGCGTCAGAGTTTTGTATCTTCCTTTTCTTCCATTAGTACTGTACCTCACCTATTCCTGTTTTGGTGAAACTGTAAACTGAAGAGGCGAAACACCACTTTCTTGCCACAAAGTTTTCTTCCCGGTTGCGACTGGTCACCACTCAGAGCTTGATGTTCTGGTCGGATCGCTTCCCACTTCAGCAACGTTAACATGTAGTGCTGTCTCGCTGCACAAGTTTTGTCAAAGTTCTTTCCCCGCTGTTGCTTTATGTGCGCTGGATGTCATAAGGTAGAATACAAGAAGCTTGCCTTTATTACACCTCTCCTTGAAGAACTGAAGTCTCGCTGACCTTGCTCAGACTTGAAGCTTGAAAAACCCAACTCTTATCGATCTCATCCTTGACGCTCTGGAGTCGGCTTCTGTCGGGCAGGTCATGTAACGCTGCGGAGACTGAGCATAGTTCGAAATACTACCGTGACCTACCTTTCTGATCTCATAGGTTTGTGTGTCCAGATTCCAGAAACGACATAGAATCCCTTTTCCAAGCTATGACTAATGACCGTGTTGTTCTTCCCAAACTCGCTATTATCGACATACAATGACCAGGCCTGGCACCGATGCTAGCGGTCATGGGCATCTCTTGCACCTTGGCAAGTTCAGGGCAAGTTCTTTGGTGCCTCCCGGCGGGTGCCTCTTTTCTGATCGTGATTGCCGGTTGGCAACGTAACTTGGGCATCGTAAACGCAATTACGCTAACAGCGCCGGCGGCGCTAGATTCATAAGCGCGGCGCATGACCATGGTCCTTTTTTGGTCAGAGGTTAGTACTTTCAGTCTTTGACGTCTTCGATTGTCCCACATCTCACACAGGCGTTTTCTATTACACCACCACCATTCAGTCAGCTAGGGCAACCGTGGAATACAATTGACCTTGTGTGGCATTTCCACGTTCTGTGACCTTTTTCCCAGTGAATTTGCTCCTTCTTACACTCGAAAACTAATCCTTTCTGGTGTTTTTCTCTCAAATTGGCATATAGCGCCCGGCAAAACTTCTCGTATTTGTAAGTTTGATATTTCATGCTGGACCCTCTCCATGTCTACGCCTCTTGACCAATACTCCTCGTACAACAATACCATAGATACTTATCTTGTATTATCTCCGCAGAACGAATACGACATGTCTCAAGACCACTCTTTACCCAACCTCAATCAGCGGCCACCTTCGCCGTCTATGCCCATCGACCCATCATTGGCCTTGTATCCGCCATATTACCATAACTATCAGCAATCCCAACAACATCTTCCGCCACATCTATCAATGGCTCAAAATTACTCCTCTCCATCATCTCAAGGGTCTGATACTATCGGAACACCTCCGACGGAGCATATGTATCCTGCCAGCTCGTCTTCAAATGTTAACGGGAAGCGCCCTGCTCCGACGATATCCACAGCCAGTGTTAAGAAGATTCGAAAGGACGACTCCTCAGATGTTCATAGTCCGACCGCAGAAAAGGAGGAGAAGCCAAAGCCAACAAGGGGTTCGAGGTAAAATTTATCTCCCATCATATTCTATGACATTTGCTCATTCTCTCGCTCGCTTAGAGCTTGCACTGTATGCCGTCGTTTGAAGATGAAATGCATTGGCGCGGAACAAGGCCCACCGTGCAAGCGTTGTCAGACTGGAGGCCACGAATGTATATTTGAAGAATCGAATCGAGGGAAGCGGTCATCCAAGTAAGCCCCTCGTTGTCAATGTCCAGACCATCCTAATATTGTACCCAGAAAACACGAGCTGTTAACCAGGTCTTTGCGGAAGATGGAACGTACATTAGACACAGTATTACGTTCTATTGGGAACCCAAGTATTGCTTCGGGCATGATATCTCGGTCGCCCTCTCCCAATACACAAAACATGTCTACATCAGCTTTACTTGAACGATCACCATCGCCTTCTGGTATCGCTGGGCCTGGCGGATCTCCAAAGCTTCATTCTTTACCCGACAACGCTCTAAACCCGCTTGGTCTACTTGCCGAAGCTAGTTTGGCTAACCGGCATCGACGTACTCATGGGGGAACATCGAGCAATTTCAGAGCCCGAGACGATGACGAAGGTGGAAGCCCAAAAGTTGGCGTTGCAAGTGACATTTATTTCAAACCTGGTCACTTCGAAATTTTATTTTTGTATTCGAGAATACTCATGATTTCTTACAGGACCTATGACGATACTCCCGCTTCGAAGGCTGTACATCGAACGTCAAGTTCAGCCAGAGATGCTTAGTTTTACTAGTACTCAAGATGTGGTGGCACTATTCAATATGTTTGTCATTTTTTGGTTTTTACCCACCAGTAGACTAACAAGCATTACTAGCTTTTTTGACCACATGAATGTATGTCTTGATTGGAAACATCAGATAATCGTTTCAGAACTCAACGTGATATTCTAGATGCACAGTAATTTGCTCGACCGCAACTTCCATACTCCATCGCTCGTATGTTCTCGTTCTCCGTTCCTTCTGACCACGAGTAAGTTAGTCATCAATGCTTCTCTTCTTGCACTAAAACTATCTAGTCTGCGCGATTGCTAGCAAGTTCTACCTCGAAAAACCGGATTTACACACTCGTCTGACCGATCTGGCCAAAAAACTTGCATTTGGCGTTCCAGCTAAAGGATACAAATCAGTTGAGATCGTCCAAGCCTATTTACTCCTCGCGATGTGGGGGTCGGAGCCGTGGAGCGCTACGAACAAGATAAAACTTGGCTCCTGTTAGGCATGGGCATTAGGTTTGTCTACGTCATATGTTTGAAAGTCAGTTCTAACGTCGGTCCAGAATGGCCACAGATCTCAACCTACATCGGAAAACGACGGTCAACAGCTTGAACTTGGTCACTCAGGAAGGTCGCGCTCGTGATCTTGAAGTGCACAATCGGGAGCGGACGTGGTTCATCTGTTTCTGCCTGGACAGAAGTCATAGCGCGCTGATGGGAAAACCGCACACAATCAAAGAAGAGTGCGGACTCTATTTTTGCCTGAGAACCTAGTCTAAATCGATCTTTGTAGTTTCATCATCCGTAATGCGGAAGCTTGGTGCACGTCTCCAATCGCGATCCCGACTGACCCTTTCATCGCAGGGTATGCTGTAAGTCGTTGCTCACCTTTTGTTCTCGAGTAATCGTTCATCGCATTCATAGGAACTGCAACGGATACTGTCTCGTAGTTTGGACTTTTTGTACTCCAGAACAGATACCGCTGCAGGAATACAAACGTCAATCGATTATATGATGGTCATAAAGACTTTCGAGTCTCAAATTGTAGATTTAACAACCCGATGGAACCAAATAGCGGCCCTTGCTCAGCGTATGTCTATCTTTTGCTTGTTGGGTTTGCCGTGAATAAAGTTTTTTCTCAGCGCCAAGCCCTGAAATTGCTGAATATAGGGCCCTAATCTCGCAGTTCTATCTAAATTATGTGCTCCTGGTACTAAACTCCTTCGGATTACAAAATGCCCTCGAACGAGCCCCACTGGACAGGGGACATTTCTTTGCACGATGCCACAGTACCGCTACTACATGTGCGACGCTGGTCCGTGACCAATTGGGTCCAAGTGGTTTCCTGAAGTATTCTCCCGACTCACATTATGTACAAATGAGTTACGCGATCCTTACTCTGCTCAAGGTAATTACCCCTTTGTCCATTCCTCCTTCTCTCCTAATATGTTCCTTCACAGCTCATCCGGCCAGAATTTTCGTCCTATTTGGAAGATGAACAAAAGACTGTTTCCCTCATCAAAGAAGTGGCGGATGTTCTCGACTCCATCTCCGTTAGCTCCACCCACACGCCCGCGTTATACAGCACATTCCTTAGGGCATTGATATCAGCTAGACTCGAGGGTTCCTCCGAAGAAAAGGTTAACGTCGTCGTCGAGGTACCAAATCGTATAAGCGCTACCCAACAGGTGCATTACCAGGAGCTGGGTTCGATGTATCCACTAAACGAATTCCAATTTGATGGCGAAATGGGCCCCGTCGCCGATGTATCCACCTTCCCTCCTACAATGGCGTCAAATCCCATGGAGGATCCTAACCCCGGGGTGACCTTAGACAGTATATTTAGTAGTAACTTCTGGGATAGCGTTCTAGTACCTGGTAAAGTCGACTCCCATAATTCTCCAGACGTTTTTTTTCGCTGACATCTTTTTCAGGTTATAATTCGTTGGATGGTCTTACTGGAGGATTCGTCTTTGGAGGTAGGCTTTGCGCTAGCCCTTAGTTTGCTTATAGGTGTCTAACTGGTTTTCAGCTGGTGGTAGTGGATTGATAACTCCCAGACATGGTCTTACCCCTACACCGTCAGGGCAAAACACACCTTCGAGAGGTATGAACGCTCATGATGACCTCGTAATGACTCTATCTGGTTTCGAGCAGGCTGAGGTTGCTGCCTGAGCGTCTTGAGGTTTAGTAATATATTCAATTATGGATTAAACGGCTTTTGAATACATCTGTCGTCGATTTGTTGTTCAGTATCGTCTTTGTGGTTTTTTCAAAGTTGTACAATCATTGTAAATTATCTGTTTAGTTGAGCTCTCGAAGTAAAATGGAATTGGTTTTTTTGGATACAAGTAGAATAATAAAGTTAACACGAGGTGCGAGCAACCCAAGGCCACTTGTCGGTACCGTTCAAGTACTTCACGCCCCAACCATCGATGTCGTCTTTCCAGGAACGCCACATCCATCCCATGTTCTTCGTTTTAAAGTAGTCCTCACAGTGACCATCGAGTAGGTCCCAATTGCCCTCTGAGGATGGGACTGATGCAACTACCGCAGGAGAATTTGGAGCAAATTCGTCCTCATTTGTCGGCCATCCAGTCTACCCCAAACCTTCTTAGTATATAATGAACACAATTCATGTCTATATACTCTCACCTGGGTGACTAATATAGGTCTTCCGTCAGCGATGCTCTCAAAATAGTCGATATCTGTCATAAAATCGGTAAAACTTGTGCTTTCGTTCCCACCAGTAGTCGCATCGAAAGCAAAGTACGGAAAGTTGTTGACCATGAAAAAGTCTACTGCGTCCGCCACAGGGGTGATATTTCCAGCGCTTTGCCATCCAAAGGCCAAGTCTGATATCGACAGTGGGATGTCTAGACCTGCGAGCGTGAGATTCTGGCGAACGGCTAGGATATAGGATGCGAGTGCTGCTGGAGAGCCTGCGTCATTATCGAATAGTGGCTCGTCACCTTGGTACAAAGTTATTCTTGGGTCTGGAGCAAAAGATGACGCACTTACCGATTGCTATAGCGAGTACGGGGCCAGGATTGTTGATAACTGCCTGCCAGGGAGTTGTGGTCAGGTCACTACGTTACTAGTGGGCCCAAAGCTTGCACGAGATTCACCTGAGTGACTGCCTCAATACGCGGGACACTTTGGATAAGAAAAGTGTCATTTGGTCCGAATGTTTGCCCCACTGCGTGAATAGGCAACGTCCAAGCGAGAGGGATGATATCGAGCCCGACTTCGCCTGCAGCCGTGATGATATCTAGCACTCCGAGATCAACAAGACGCATGCGGCGTTGGGTTCGATCACACGCTTACCATCGTAGTATTGTACGTCTGCACCAGTCCCACAGAACTCGAATGTAATAACTACTCTTGCGCCGCGCGATTTCATTTCTGTAAAGTCCTGTATCATCTCGGAAGTTGTACGGCAGGCCTGGGGTATCACTCTTGTCATTGAGAAGTTCATTGAGAGTTATTACTTTGGGCGTTACCTCTATGTCATATACAAACCCCTCCCATGCGTACATGCTTTCGATTTTCGACAGTCTCGTGCTGTTACTCCGACTCCGAAGGGCAGAAGCAGATGCAACAGAGCTGTTGGAAATATAGGCCCAGAAAGCTATCAAGCTGAACAAACTGAACAGGAGCATCGTGGAACGACGGTGAGAGAAGGATGTGGTTCCAGAGGCCAGTCGCCCTTAAAAAGTCCTCTAACGGACCACATGACAGGGAATTCCTGCTGGCCTCGCGGTGAAGAAAGATAGTAATTGATTTTAAAGACAGAGACTGCAGGAGTAAATCAGTCATCTGAGCACAACAAAAATAAATCGATGGGGACCCGAAGAGTCCTGGACTTGGCCATAGTAGCATACTAGGGGGTCGTCTATTTACTTCAAGTCAATCGTTAGTACTACTGTGAAGCTTGAAGAGCGAAAAGGATAGGACAGACCAAACGACTAACAGCTTCTTTATGTGCGAACGAATATTCTCTTCGCAAAGACTAGCTAGAACTTCCTCTGAGCCTTCGTCAGCCAGTGATTGTTTATTCATCTCACCTATTACACAGTGTTTATACGTCGGAAATATGCTTACGGTTTTCATGTTCTGCGATGACTGGAGTTGGATAGAAATTCTATCGGATGAAAGTTCAGTGCGTCTCAAGTACGTCTTCGAGTCCCCGACTCTGACCGAAGGGAAGAGAGGGTCTTGTACCTGACGATCGAACCAAAAAAACAGTCAAAATGTAACTAAAGGAAATAATTTCTCATCACGTTACCGGAAGCTCCACAGATGACGAGTGTCACAAAATATGTACTTTTCTCACTCGACGACTCCAGAGCCTAGAAACCTTAATGAATAATTTTTTCACTTCATTGCAATCACTGCACTATTCCAATATGGGCGCAAGCTGGATCATCTAAGTTGCGACAGCAGCAGCGGAAGAAGTTTTAGCTACCCCAATTATTGGATATGCCGATTTTCACCGGTGTGAACTTGTCTTTCTATAGCTACATATGTAACATAGCCTGGCTAGTAGCTGTCTTGAATCAAAATGTTCAACACTGGAACAGGAATTTACTGCTGCAGAATTATTGATAGGTGTTCGGAAATTCCATCTCATCGGCGTTAATGAAAGCAATACCAGGTTCAGTTCCAGTAGTGACCCATGTTTTCTCCTCAGAGTAGTATACTGAAGCAGATTTAATAGCTCATATCTTCTGCTCATGAAGATATTACCCATTGACGGTACTTGAAGACATTTTGCCATCCATGTACAATATATTGATTCCAGACCAATGAATGACATGCAGCCAAGCATGCAACAGAGAAATTTCGCACTGAATCCCCCCGACAGGCTCGAATTAATTGTGCAGTAGAACAGCAGACAAGAATTCAAGAGAATTGGCCTCAGCACGCCAACATCTACCGTGGTATCCTGCATTCAATCTTATCGTGAGTCCATTCAGTATAACTCATTGGATATATATGCTTCTTGTGGTTCTGAAGACCAATTGCATACTACTGGCCAATACTATGACAAACTCAACCACCTCTGGATAGCTTGTGTGTGGCTAACGGCTACATATTGCAGCATACTCCACCGTGGTCGAGATTGATGTATATTGATCCTGAAGTGCAAGCGCTTACTATGTCCCAAGGTAAAAAATATCTGGAGGGAGAAAGAAACCCGGTACTCGTCGTAGTACCAGGACCGCAAACATCGAAGTCGACCTGAAAGGAAAAATGACTGACAACATGAACGTCGATTAAACTGATATTCGTATTTTTTTCTTCATCTGCCAAAACAGTTAATCTAAATAATAACCTGTACATTACTTTTCTGTTACTTACGATACTATCCCAATAAACTGGACGCTACAATGAAATTGTGCTGGAGTCGGGGATTGCCGCAACAGCGGCGCTAAGGATTTATAATTATCGGCCAAAGTACTTAGACGCCTTAGATCACATGCTAGTTGTGTGTGAGTCAGTGGCCACGGTTCTTTTGACAATCTTTTGTTTCTTTTGTTCTTATCTCTCTCTCTCTTCCCAGCCAACATGGGCGTCGCAGGACTCTGGCCGGTACAGATATACTCAATTTGTGCTGAACTTTTACTTAATTCAGTTTCAGCTCCTGGCACCCGCCCAATCAGTCACTACCTTGACTGCCCTTTCTCTGACGAAATTCGATACCCTTTGTCGCGCTTTTCGCATTGGAATCGACGCATCGATATGGTTCTTTCATGCAGAATACGGTAAAGAGGGTGAAAACCCCGAACTTCGCACTCTCTTCTTTCGATGCGCGCAACTTCTCAGTCAAGGCTTTTTGCCTTTATTCATCTTCGATGGACCACTGAGACCAGATATCAAGCGAGGCAAAAGAATAAACAAGTCGGCTAATAAGCTGGTGACTGGAATGAAGGCCATGATCGAGGCTTTTGGCTTTGAATGGCGTACAGTGCGTATCCTGATCGTCAAGAACAAGGAGTTTCTGACACACATCCTAAAACTAAGGCCCCAGGAGAAGCAGAAGCAGAGCTCGCATTCTTGAATAGAATCGGCATTATAGACGGAATCTTATCCGATGATGTCGATAATTTCCTTTTTGGAGCCCACACTGTCATTCGTAATCACTCTTCCACTCATGCAGGCGCGAAGAGCGTCATCGAAAAGGCCAAGGTCATTACATATACGCTTCCTCATCCCGAATTAGACTTTGGTCGAGAAGATTTCATATTCATCGCACTTTGTTCTGGGGGCGATTATGGGACTGGCCTGGCTAACTGTGGAATCAAAATTGCCGCTGGTCTTGCGCGCGCAGGATTCGGAAAAAGTTTATACAGGGCTGCGATCACTCACTATGAAGATCCGGTTGCGCTAAATACGTTTGTTCAACAATGGAAGGTACAGCTCGCCCAGGAGCTCAGAACGAACGCCTCTACATTCCTGCCTCGCAAATCTCCGAAGTTGGCCAGTAGCATTCCTGAATCATTCCCAGATCTTAACGTCCTCCGTGCCTATTCAAACCCGATCACCAGTGAGAGTAAAGGACGTTCTGACTATTACGACGACCTTTTGGTCATTAATGGCAAGAATGGGTGGTTAAAGAAAGACCCTGGCCTGGACCAGCTCGCCGAGAAATGCGAGTTTTACTTCGAATGGGGTTTTATGGAAAGCATCATTAAACGGTTCCGTACCGTTATCTTCCACGGCGTTACCCTCCGAATCATGCGGCGAGTTATTCTACAGAATTCCGATTCAGGCGCGAAAACCGTTTCTCCTGATACCATTCGCTCTCATTTCTGTGCGGGCGACCATTCCATCGAGAATGACGATTCCCCCAGCGCCACATTCATCAAAAGCATCAGCAAGACCCGAATGCACGAATCCACCTCTAAAACACTCGAGTATCGCGTTGAAATCAACCCTGCTATCCTAGTCCAGCTTACTGCATGCGGTGTAAAGGGTATACGCCGTCCTGATGACAATGATGAATGGGCCGAGTTTGAGGATGACTACAATGAGCAGGATGCTAGCTCAGAGGGTGAAGGAGAAGCAAAAGCCAAGCCAAAGAAGGAGTATGCTGACCCGACGTTGCCATTGAAGCTCTGGCTTCCCGCAGTACTAGTCAGAGGAGCAGTTCCTGGAGCAGTGGAGGCTTATGAAGAAGTTGTACGACGGAAGGAAGAGAAGAAGGCAGGGAAGGGGAAGAAAACTAAAACCACGGATGAAGCCCCGAAAGCCAAGGCAGTTCGCAAGCCGAAAGCGAAAGCCGGCCCTCCTTCACAAGACACAGGCGATGATGCGCCGAAACGGAAGTCCCAGCCCAAGGATATGCCTGGACCATCTCGACCAGTTCCGAAAGGCGTCGGAACCTTCGAAGGGTCGTCTGACGAAGATATCGACTACAAAGACTTGTTCAAACGTCCCATCTCCAAGTTGCCTGTGCCGAAACGTGATACCGGGTGGGTATCGGTAGATGAGAGTTCCGACGCACTATTCAACTGGCCTTCCACGAGCAAGGCCCGTCCTTCGTCTCCGCTCAAACCCAAATTATCGGACAAGTCTTTATCACTGTTCCAGACCTCTGAGGCCTCTACCTCTTCGGCTACACGACACAAGCCCTTAAGCGTGTCCAAGCCTTCCCCTCGTGACAAGGGGAAACAGAAAGCATCCATACCCCGTTCTGATAGTCTTTTGTCATTGATCGACGCAATCAACACACCGAAGAAGCAGGGCAAGAAGGCGCGGTTACGCGATGAAACTTCTTCGCCCGAAAAACCTGCTTTCAACCCCTTCCCAATGTCATTGGAGGATTCTCCGACTGAAGGTAGTGACCTCGAGGACCGTGATCCCTTTCCTGCGTCACCTCTTCCTCCCGGTCCACCCCAGACGCCTTCCCCTCAGAAGCGAAGTCGTCAAGTTAGCCCCATTAATTCCGATTCTTCAGCCTCCGACGCCGACTCGCCACGAAAGGAGCGTGAACGCCTCCTTAACAAATCCCCGCGAAAATCAAAAGAACATACTTATCCCAAAGATTTGGGTGATAGGGCTCGAAAGACCATCCGAGATATTCAACACCCATCGCGAGTAGCACGAGCTGCTTCTCCGACTCCCCTCAGACGTACTCCAGTGAAATCTGCTCCTGCGGTTGCCAAATCTCATCCTGTGCGCAACTTGCCGGAACGACAACAGCGGGTGCAGAGCACCAGTGCTCCTAAAGGACCTATCATCATCTCCGATTCCGATTCCGAGGATGACGAGCCTCCCATATCCGCTCCTCGATTCCCTCAACCGCCTGGAAATCCATCAAGGCCAATGCCGAGACCAAAAGTCAAGACGACTAGGCCATTGGCTGGGTCATCTAAGGACCTCGACCGTGATGAGGATGATATCCCGCCGCTCCTTCGGGCGAGAGCGAGGGTAAAGGCGGACCAGGCAGTAGAGGTGATTGAGCTGAGCGACTCGGATTGAAGGTCGACTAGTATGAGTTTATATTTGACTGTCGCATATATTTTATCTATCCACATCGCAAGATCATTCATAAGACCTATCTGAAGGAACCTTTAAATTAGGGGATTTTTTGAGCTGGCTTTATCCCATTAGACTCGAATAAGGTTACCATTGTTCCTAAGTGGGAATTACACCACCACCACCGCCACCTTGATTCACTGTATGTCTTGATGTGCAAACTCGTGACCACACACCTTTTCCATCTACAGCAGTAGCCTAACTAGCTGTCTTTTGCGAAGAGAATACTCGTTCACATATAATTGTCTTACCAGCTCTAATATTTTAATGCTCTATAACGAGCCACCATCTCCATATTTTCCTCAGGCCCTTAACCTGGAAGTAAAGGCACAGCTTATCCTAAACACGTCCACCATACCATCCCCCGATGTCTGCATACCAGCCCTACCAGCCCTACTATCCCCTGATGGCCAAATACCAGCCCTACCATCCCCCGATGTCCGAATACCAGCCCTACCATCCCCTGATGTCCGAAGACTACCCCTACAAGCAAGGAGAATGCCAAAAGTCAAGTCGTAGCACAGACGATCCTTCCTCTGGGAAGGCACCCCATGAATCCAAAGCTACGAAACGAAAAAGGTGATCAGATATTCTCGCAGATTGCCACCAGCTCTAATACATCCTGAAAAATAGAAGGAGAGTGATCAGGGCCTGCGACGAGTGCAGAAGGTTGAGGATTTAGTTTGCTTAAGCATAACTCGAAAATACGGCTCACGCCTCCATTTAGGTCGAAGTTTCGATGCGATGAGCTTCTTCCTTGCTCACGTTGCGTCGAACGAGGACTCCTGTGTTCATCTCTGCGAGGTATCTCCGTGTAATTCTCTTAGTGTCCCTGTTTAGGGCTGACTTGAATATGTAATGGCTTACAAGGCAATCGGTAATTCGTTTTATTTTATCTTAATCTCCCATTCTTACTGTCTTTGTCTCAGGCGTGTTCATGCTGCGCCGACAGACCAGCTCCATTGCAAACTCACTAATCTTCCTGCGCCGACAGAACAGTTCTATGGCAAACTCACTGAGTGGCCCTCGCGTGATTGGGTTGCACTTGGAGCGCAACTCCCGCCACTGCATCCCTTGCTCTCTCTCCAGGAGACGAAGACGACACAGATGATGTCCAGAAGCTGAGATCTATATCTGAACAGTCGGAGAAAGAAACAAATACACGCTCAGATGGTCGGAATACCTCAGTCACACATTCAACTGTTGAAGTGAGTGCCCTCAAGAATCCTCCGATCTTCCTTGATCTCAATTGTAGGCCTTTTCGGAGCAGAGACAGAAACCTCGCTAAATTTGAGGTTCGGATGCACACCCCTGATGATGCTTTGGCTATAGCGCAAACGACTGATATTCTCCCACCACCTCCCTTGCTTTCCTCTCCAGGAGGACGAAGACGACACAGATGATATCCAGAAGCTGAGATCTATATCTGAACAGCCGGAGAAAGAAACGAATACACGCTCAGACGGTCGGCGACCTCAGTCACACGTTCAACCCTTGGAGTGAGTGCCCTCAAGAATCCTCCGATCTTCCTTGATCATAATTATAGGCTCTTTAGGAGTGATCACTCTGTCTCTTCCCGAAAGAGTAAGTATCCAAATTGCTTGAACTATGATCTCTAATATGGTAGCTGAAATAAACTCTAGAAATTCAAGCAACAATCAGCTCTTCTCTAAAGTAAAAACTTCTCAATTGGCACGGCGCAACGTTCACTGCGGCAGGCGGAGATATACACACAAATACTACCAATGATCACTCATCCAACACAACCATATATAACAATTGTACATTCGCCAGAGAAACGGGTTCTCCGACCAAATCGAGTCCGCCGCCGTCCCACCGTTCAAAACGCTCTCCAGATCATCAAAACGACGAAGGTGGTCAATTAACATTCGTGCACACAGTGTACCACATACCTTCAACCAGTAGTATATCCTATCGCATGGGTGTACCGGCGGACTATGCCTTTGTCATGGGTCAACTTTGTAGGCCCAATCTCCGTTGGTAGTGACTTTTTGAGTCCTTTTTTGATGATTTCGATTTAGCTTAGGTGACTCGCAATCTTGCTATTGAACTCAATTATGCATATCAAGTCAAGGTCTGAGGCGAAACCACTACTCCTCCAGCCCTGATCAGGGTTCTCAGTGTTTAACCACTGAGTGAACCTTGATTTTAAAGCAAATTTTAAGTTCGATTGCTCGAAAGCCGCTGTGTTCTTATCTTTCTTTGATCTCTTTTCCTGCTTGCGATCATCTCTCCGTGTGAAGCTTTCACAATCGGTATATTGTACATATTCAAGTCACCCAGGTTTTCCTGAGTCCAGTTTGTAGTACTAGATTAGAAGCAGCTCAATACATCACCTATTAGATGTCTGGAAGATCTGAAGCGCCGCTGAGAGCTATCAGCTTTTTATGTCCATCTATGGCTCTATCACAATGAACGGAAGGGGAAAAATTGAGTGATTGAATGGCAAGGAGATAGTAGATACCGATGCGTTTCTCCCGCCTCAATGTGGTGCCATTTCTAGTGTGATTTCAATTGTAGATCCTTTAATGAC
>JADNRY010000462.1:0-46631 GCA_015501585.1 Rhodocollybia butyracea | reverse complement strand
AATGGACCTTTAGACTTACCATTACCTTATGTATCATATAATACCAATTATCTTGACAACTCGCCCCGCTCAGTTTGGGGGTCAGCTTACCCTCAATGTCGAGTACTCTGAGATTGAGCTTAGGCTCCTTTTGGAGTATACAGAGCACTCTCCATTTACGGGGCCAAGCCCAGGCAAATCACCTATTACTTACTCTCTTACAGGAGAGTACTTAACAGACTTAAGACTTCTCGCAGACGTCCGCACAATAGGACATCTGCACCTTACTATCAGACGGTAACGCCGGTAGTCTATCTTATCCAAGTTTGCCTGAGCATTTAAGACCTCATCATACAGACCAAACCTCTTGCTACAAGCAGCCAGAAAATGATCCCAGAACATTAGCTCAAGTACATCTTGTCCATTTTCTTCACACCTTAACAGATTTTGGAAATGTGTGTATGCTGCTTCAGTGAAATAAGAAGCTGCAAACATGACTTTGGATGTGTCACTTGCATAAACAGTAGGTTTAGCTTTGAACCCAGGGCATATCCTATGCTACCCAGGTCATGGCCTAGCATCCCTAGGACATGCCCACCTAGGGTTTGAAAGTGCAGTTCATATAACCAATAAAAACTGCAAACCGCACCACACCGAACCGCGGTGCACCGGTGCACTGCAGTTCAGTGCAAGGTTCTGTAAAATCTTAGAATTTACAGAACCGGTGCAGTCCAGTTGCGTGGTTTTGAGCGCTAAAATAGGCGCCTTAGCGTCGCCGTGAAACCGGGGGCAAGGACCGTGGCAGTTGAATGATGACTGCCTTTAACGCAGTGGTCAAGGCAGTGGGTAGGCAGTAGGGTAGGCAGTTGATACCCGGCATAGCCGGTTTGGTGTAATGATGACTGTGTCAGCACAGTTATCGGCATCAATGATGCCGCACTGTACCGCTACTGCCGTGACCGTACGACTTACGTTTGCAGGCATACTGCTAGTAGTGTACCTAGGGACTTCATAGTATGGTGCCGGTAAAAATGCAGTGTACGACAGTGAAAATCACCTCTTATTGAGCAAAATATCTACTCATTTAGGTAAGTAACCTAAAAACTTGCTTTAAAATATCCCAAGTCCTTAGTCCTTTTTCTCCAAAGCTTGGATGTTTGTAAACTTGTAGAATAAGTACTGAAATAACTTGTGGCTCAAAAGGGCTTCAAGCAAGTACCATGAACTTGAAGGGGAAATCACATGTGCCCTTACTCAGGCTCTTGAGAATTGAATGTTGGGGTTACTTGGGGGTTAGTCTGATCATTGCACAGTGCTTTGAAATACAGTGCTAGGAGCAGAAGAGCCAACATGATCCTTTGCTTAGGAGACAAAGACTTGAGAATGCTTCAAGAGTTACTTACTCTCAATGGGTAGACATAGTTTTCAATATGATGTGATTTTCCAAGCTATAAACTAAATTTTACCTGCACCATACCATATAGTCCTTACGAAGTTAATATACAGTACAGCTACAGTACTACCAAATACCATATGCAACGATATGCAACCATAAGTTGTATGGCCGTGGCAGTAGCGGTACGGTGCGGCATCATTGATGCCGATAACTGTGCTGACAGTCACCGTTACACCAAACCGGCTATGCCGGGTATCAACTGCCTACCCTACTGCCTACCCACTGCCTTGACCACTGCGTTAAAGGCAGTCATCATTCAACTGCCACGGTCCTTGCCCCGGTGTGAGCTGTGCACAATCAAAATGTTAGTTACAGCATTGCTTTTGGTTTATAGCTATGTATGAACTCTCAGTAATAGTGATAAATGTTATATGCTATGTTTTAATACTTATTATTATGCTAATTACAATGTTTTGAGTGTTATATAACTGGTGTTTGCACCGGTTCAGACTTGTGTAACCGGAGTGGCACTGAACCAGTGCAAACTCACAAACTGCACTGAACCAGTGATTTCTGAAAATTATAGCACCGGTGCAGTTCCCGGTTTTCCCAAATTAGGGGAAAAAACTGAACCGAACCGAACTTTAAAACCCTAGGTCATGATCTGATTCCCAAGAATATGCCCAAGATTTTGGGTCATTTTAGTAAGGTCAATGTAACAAAAGTGTAGACTAAGAAGACCAAATATGTGGTTGCCTGAAGTGACGGGACTCCCAAATGGAGCAGGGATTCCCAAAATGGGTTGGGAATTCTCTGTACTATTTTTTCACCCTAAGTTGGTACTTTTGGGGTTGGGGGTTGCCTGAAGTGTTCTTATAGGACCTACTAAGTATACATTTATATATATATCAGGGCCATTGGTATTTTTTGTGTGTGTGTGTGTGTGTGTCTGTGTACAACTGAGAGCTAGAGTAAGCACTTACAATTATAAACCTGTGATTGCTATGCTAACTTATTCAGTCACCAGTGTACTGTGTACAGGGACACTAGTACTTGCTAGAGATGTCCACGAGTCCGGATCCAAGTATACTTGGATCCGGAGCGCAAGTACTTGTGGCCTAAAAGGCCTGACTCGTGGGAAACGGGTCACTGACTCGCAAGTATTACTTGTGGATCCGCACACTAATCAAGTAGTTACAGCTATATTCACAAGTATTTACTTGCATACAGTGATTGTACAGTGTATAATGCTATTAAAAACCTGTACTTTACTTGTTACACTAATTTCATACTATGGTATGAAGTAAAAATGTACTGACAGTTAGGCTTTGGATTGTAGACAGCCTACGGCGATTGGGCGCTGAAATAAGCGCTCAGTCGCTGTGAGCTGTCTACAACCTCAAACATGTGTGGCAGTACTTGATAAGTACTATAATAAATATGATGCTATTAATTACTGTAAGTTTTGATCACCAACAACAAATATATGAGTTCATATTGCTTGCACAAGTCACACAAGTACTTGCAAGTCAACCGAAAATTGCAAATGTCTGACTTGTGACCCGCGCCTGACCCGTGGGAAACGAATCCTGGGATCCGCGAGTCACATACTTGCGGGTTTTCCCACGGATCTTACCTGCGAGTACTTGTGAAGACTTGGACTCGTGGACATCTCTAGTACTTGCTCTCCAATACAAGCTCTCATGTACAGCCCAGTTGAATTATTTATCCAGTCCAACATCCACAACTTGAACTTGAACCCTACAACATGAATTTGCCACTATGACCAATTCCTACTTCTCCTGCATCTACAACAGAGGGCTCAATTTCCCTCTGATTCTCAGAGCTAGGAAGGTGATCCAAGGTGCGCCGCGTTGTGTGAAGAGTTGAGACTTCAATAACTACACCATTGTTGGCTTGTTTGTCCCTAATATACTGTCTTGAGTTGAGACTAGGAACAGTACATGAGTATTACATATAATTTCAGATTGGGACAAACTCACATGGAAACGAAAGAGCAGGCGTAAACTATAGGGGTGGAAGTTTGGACAGTATTCAAATAGGACAGAAAATATATACAGACGTCGAATGGAAAGAAAATCAAACAGGGTGTAGGTCTCATTACCCGCCGGCGCCACAATAGCCTAATATATTGAGATTGAATGTTCAAAATGATAACAACGTACTACTACTGTAGCAGAGCAAATTAGACTTACCGAAATCAGGGCAGCCAAATTTGATATTCTTCATAGAACCAATTGACTATCAACAAACAAGGGATGAGGAATCATGTAAAAACATACGCACGTCACTAAAAGACCTGGGTAATGGGAGAGTTTGAATTCTTTTTACACAACTCAACAATTGAAACTTTTGTCACCTGTGTTTATTGTATATCTTATGATTGTCTGGACCATGTGTTTAGTGCTGATATAATCCATTGAGATAAGGAATTATGAATAGTATATCAACACTCACGGTTGAAACACAGTATCATGGCGAAGGAGATAATAAACCATGGACACAGTAATGAGGGTATCAACAGCCATAGCGATTGAGCAGCTGCTGATAGTCCACATCTATAGCAAAGCACCTTAGAAGGGAAGTTACTGGGAAGTCAAGATTCCATAACGCAACTAGTGCCTGTTTCACATTACTCCCAGGCGATCTAGAAAGAGACTTGATTCATTTACTCTTGGATCAGGTAATTAGAAGGGTGATTTACCCCAAAACAATGGCAAATGCTATTTGGCACAATATCTCATGTCAGTTCCAATGGAGAAGTTTCATGATTGGTTACTCACGTATAGAAAGCCCTGTTAAGGGACGTTAGCATATACCAGTACTTTCAGTGGACCCAGAAAAATTGGAACATGCAACTCACCAAATTGAATTATACTAAGAAGTACCTGAGGCCATACTAGTTGATTACGCAGGAGCAGACAAAAGCGTTGTTGCAAGAGCTCACAATTATGATGGGAATCACAGGGTTTTTCCTGCTCACTAAACAGCAATCTTGTATTGAAGAAACCCTTGGTATCCACACAATAGTTGACATACATTGGTATACACGATAAGCAAAGAATCTGAGGTCAATCACATTAATCATTGGCTTTGAAAAAATTACTAATACTTACATCTGAACCAGAGTAACAAGCAAGCTCTGCAACATTCTACAGTCAGTATTAGGATACTCCTGTATTCTAAGTTTATTTACGCCTATAGGTACCGATATCTATAAGCATGCCTGCATTAGTTTACATTTCAAGTAGGTTACTTTAGACTGACCGTAAGACTCCTTCACTTTCATTTGTAATCATTGTACAGGACTAATATGATATAACTCTCTCACCAGTTAACTTGCAATAGGACAATGTAGTCCCCAAAGTTTGAGACAGTGTAATGATAGTCTCCCGCTGTTAACATTGCCACATGAGCCGAGTCAACGACCCTGTTTGGCAATTTTAGAACTTGGCCAAGTGAATACACTGATAAGGATTAACCAAATCACTGCGACCTGTATTATTTTTGTTGCTGAGTTAATGGGCATAATTTGATATATATGAAACGCACAAGAATCTTGAGAAACTGGCCATCCTTTTTGCAGTTCTGGGTGTAGTAGTAATAGAGCTGAACACAAGTAGCGCCATACATTCTGTGAGTGATGTCCAGTCATTATCTGGTGCAATGTTGTAGCTGTACAGGATGCATACATGGAAGAAATGATGATTCCAACAAATGTGACGCCAAGGAAGGAGTCCAAGGGAATAAGCGTAGGCATAATAAAAATGTTGAGGCAACTACAGGTTTGCAATAAGTAAGAGGACAGGAGGACGACCAACAATGTAAAGATGGGAAGGCAAGTTGTTGGTAACTTTTGGCATAGCTCAGTAGTACATATATAAGAGAAAATTCCCAGATCATGCAGTCTAAGACATAGTTCATCACTGCCAAGATATGCCAAGATAGTATGGAACAGTTATGTATCAGTGAAGAGCGGGTGCAAACATATGTCCAAACAGCTACAAACAGCTACCATAACCTGTACAACTACAGATCAGAATATGATCCATGATGATATTTACTTTCCAACTTGAAACCTGTTCGGCGACCCAGGTCTCAGTCGTCTCAGAGAATACTGTATAATTACGATCAGATGCTCCCGTAACGCGTAACAGGACCCCCGAGCATGAGTGATTTTGCACTTCATAACGCGTAACAGGGGGTCCGAGCATGCCCAGTTACAGAAACATGACAAAATTTGGCGGCGGGCCTCCGGCCCGCCCATTCATTTGTGTAACATCTAATGGTAGGCCGTGAGCATGATGTTCATCAAAATCAATGCATAACGCGTCAACCCCCGGGACCATATGATCGTAATTATACAGCACCCTATAGAAAAGTTTGAATATCAGTTTCCTGTTTGCTACTATGAATCGGTCAGACCTTTCCCCATACAAATAAAGATACTGACAGTGTAGGCAAAGATTCTGAATTTCCCTTGATAAACAAGTAGTCCAGACTCCCACAGCTAGCATGTAGTTGGGTTTGGGTTTGCACCCCGTCGAGTGATGTTATAACTTATGTGGCCTTATCTTGGTAATAGGCAAGTAATAGGATAACAGATATGCCTGTTTTGTATTGTACGAAAGGGTGTAATGTGTGATTATGTACTTACTTAAGTGAATGTTTGCCGTGCTACTTTTCCAAGATGTTCATCAAGTGGAGCTATATTTATTATGAATAATACCGGCAGTTTGTACGGTTACAGCGCTAGGGGCTGCTGGAAACAGCTCTAGAGTGCCTGACCATGGCGCCAGCTCACCCGCGTTTTGCTGATTAGTAAAGCTTACACCGGGTGTACTCACATACAGTGACGGCGGAAATTGATGAACCACCCAAATCGGGTACTGAATGTCAACTGAGTAAGATTTGGCTATTCAGTAGGTCACAGGGTGGTTCATCAATTTCCGCCGTCACTGTATGTACTTTGATGTACTTTCACTGTTTCACATTACAATTGAGTTACTAACCCAATGTTTGCACTCCATTACCCAACCAAGGGGCCACGGAAAAAAAAATTCCGTACCAGGGGTTGGGAAAAAATTCTCAACCTCTGCGCTGGACCCTCCCTCCCTCCACGTGATATTTTGGTCACGTTACTTCCATATATGGTAATATGTGAGCCATATATGAGTCATATTTTTTCCTCATCTTTCATGGCCTGTATCCTTGACCCAAAATGCTTTGAAACTATTGTACATATTAGCTTTTAATTTTGCTAAGATTGAGTATGATACTCTTAACACAATTATATATGACCTTCAGCATATCAAACTGTGTGACTCAAGGTGTGACTGACCTCACTGAAGCAGCCAGCAAGTTTCTAAAGGCACTGCACTGACCATATAGTGTTCACTGTGCAAAATATATGTATCTTTCGGTAAAAAATACAATTTGAGGGTAGGTTTGGGGTGGGTCAAAAAAAAAATTTTAGACCTCACGAAGGACCCACCCTCCCTACCCCCGGTACGGAATTTTCCGGTCCGGAGCCCCTTGTACCCAACCCTATCAATGGTGGCTATAGGCACTTCATCACCTTCATAGATCAGAGTCCCGGTCGCATTCGAGTACCCGCAGGTAACACCTGTGGGAATACCCGCAGACCTGTAACCCACGGGCCATGGGACCTAGTACCAGTTTCCCACAGGTGGACCGTGGTCACAGGTAACAGGTCAGACTTTTAGACTTCCATGGGTACCTGCAGGTACTGGTGACATGTGCAAGATAAGTCAATCTCAACTAAAGTCAGTGCTGAGCATTGTACAAGAGACTTATCATGTACAAGCAATGATTAAAGCATTATACAATCACTTATAAATAAAGATGAGCACGAGTCCAAGTCCTTGCAAGTCAAAGACTTGTTTCCCACGGATCACCCCCAAGTCACAAGTCAAGCTTTTGAAAAAATTGGGTGATTTGCAAGTACTTGTGTGACTTGTGCATGTCACAGAAACAAATATATTTTTAGTACAACTTGAACAATAATCACAATTTGTACTGCTCTATAATATCATACCCACTATAAAAGTCATTAAGTGCTGGGGCATGGATATTAGATTGCAGACAGCTCACAGTACTTAAGCACCTAAATGCAGTGAACTGTCTACAATGCAAAGCCTGTGTGTTAGCACAAATTTACTTCATAATATAACATGAATTCATGGTAGATAGGTGAATTGCAAGTTGAGTACAAGTTTTATTATTATTGCATACTTCATACAGGTAAATCACTGCAAGTACTTGTAAGTATACTTGCAAGTTACCTGTAAGAACGAGTCAGACAAGTACTTGCAGGTATACTTATGAAAATACTTGCAAGTCAGTGACTTGTTTCCCGCGGATCATCTGCAAGTTTGAAGTCACAAGTCAGGCCTTGGGTGCCACAAGTACTTGCATGGCAAGTCCAAGTATACTTGGACTTGGACTCGTGCTCATCTTTACTTATAAAGTACTGGAGTACATTATAGCTTGATATTTAATGCAACTTCAACAAGTACTCAATGTTTGCTCAATGTACCATCCGAGCATATATCTTTGTTGGATGAAATTACCTTTGAGCTGCAAATAAATTTGTCAACTCCTGATAAATACTTGACACTGGCAGGTCACAGGTACCAGCCAAGTTTTGTAAAATTTTCTACAGCCTGACCTGTGACCGGTTATGACTGGTACCTGGACCGCCCGGTCACAGGTCTGCGGGTATTCCCACGGGTTATACCTGCCGGTACCTGTGGCTGACTGCGACTCATGCCCATCTTTAGAGGAAACCTCCCAAAAAAGTTCATACTCAGACTGCAATGCCTGGTTATACCACAGATGACAGATGCCCCAATCATGCACTGGTAAAGATGTCCATGAATCCGGATCCATTGTGCAAGTACTTGTGGCCCTCAAGGGGCTACTTGCGACCCGTACGCCTCCATGGGAAACAGATAATGATAATTACATATATACCTTGGTCCTTGTGTACTTATACTACATGGATGTGAGCTACTCAGTGGGTACCTAGTACATAGAATAGAACATTGCTCAGACAAGGTCTAGGCCATACTAGAGGAGAGTATATTCCAGCTGTTATTTGGACAGAAAAAGCTTATTCTGGCCGTGCTTGCAGTGCTAATTCATACCCAGGTGTCAAGCACTCATATTTCAGGTGAAACGAGAAATCTAATGGTCTTATTTGACCCTATGACTCATAACCCAGATGTGTAAGTTAGTAACTGTTAGTTCCATCATTGGACAGAGCATGTCTATTGGTCTATTTACATACCAGATCTAGTGATGTGCAGGCCAGGGCTCAAGGCCGAGCTGAAGATTTCTCTGGGCCTTCAGCCGGGACGGCCATCGGCAGTGGGCACTGGGAATATTGGGTTAGTTTAGAGATTATTGCCACTCAGGTAGGTAATAAACCCTCTAATCTTACTAACTTTGAATCAATTTGAGCACACCAGTTTTAATGGATTTTACATACGCAATCAGAAGGGCATATCAAGCTTTGATGGAACAGATATTGGTCTGCGTGACCATGCCATGAACATTTAGTAGTTTACTCACTAATACACCCCCAAATGTGAGTTTTTTCACCCTCTTTGAAGCCAATGTGGCGGTCGGAGCACTGTCCAGGGCTGAGTGGGCCTTAGCCGTGGCTCCTGAACCCAGCCCCAGCCCGCACATCACTACCCGGGGCCAGATCAGGATGTGGCGACAGCAGGGTATCAACAAATTCATTGAAGATCACTCTTGTGGGCCAGTTTGGAGGGCATTGGGTTTGATCTTGAAGACAATTCAGGGAGTGAGAGTGGAGATTCAGATGGTAAAGGAAAAGAGAAAGGGGTAGTACCAGGATTTCCAGTCGATGGCATCACGCGCCGCGCCGGTCCTAGGAGATTTCACACTGCCGCCGACTCGATGCAGACTAGCCCAGACTGCTTCCGGTTCAGATCCCGCACTCCCAGTGGCCCCTACTATGACCCGGTTCGGGGAAATTAAACTTTTTCAGGTTGCTATCTATCCGGCTTTTTGCTGAATAATATTCCCTATAGCCCATGCCTCAATTTCTAAATCAGACTCTGTCTCTCGCAAGTCTCTCTTACAGGACAATGTATATGACACAAAGTCCAGGCTTTTGGTTACAGGGAGCAACTAGACAATGCCTCAGATCTGTCTTGTAGTCGGGGATTGCTGGCAGCAGCATTAAGGATTGTCTAAAGAGGCGTGATTGATGCTAATTATACCGGATCACAATCGTGAAGAAATGCTGATGGTCCTCAATTCCCGTGCCAAGCTGATGCCAAGCCAGGCGGGATGTTTGTCGTACCTGTTTTAACAGACGCCACATCTGCCGGCCATGGTAGGCAAGAACAGCCCAGAGCACAACGGAGCGCTACAGAGCCAGCATCCTTGCTATGGATGGCTATGGACAACTAAGGACCGAATAGCATCTGAACACCTTTGAATGATTCGGGAGCATGGCATGCGATATGGATTGTTGAGGCGTTATTCCAGTAAGAACCGGATACCGCCTGATATGGTATGTTCTTTTCTTTATTTCATGTTACAAACTTAAAGCGCTAAGTATTATACATAGCTAGAGTCTTTGGCTGAGATTACCCACGAACTAATGCGCTGCAGTGCTGGCGGATCTAACAACTATACTGTACTTTCATGTCGCCTACGCCTACCATACACTTGACTTCAATAGTTGAGGAACTCATCGAGATAGCAATGTTTGTTCTAATTAGAGCTTCGGAATTCGATACTTGACAACAACTTACGAAGGTTTAAGGAAAAGGGTCCGCGCCACCTTCCATTCTCTCTAATGCTTTCTCTATTGACCTCCATTGCGATGCCCGTACACAGGCTTTGATAAGATAACCACCCTCCCTGAACTTGTTAATTGTAACATTATGATCAGGTAGAGCTGGGGTTCCCCAAAACCAAGGCCCTACTTGTTCAGAGCCTAGATTAAGGGTCTCCAAGCCGCTGATTACCTGGTTTGAGAAAAGCCAACTTTCCAGGCCCCTTCTTCGCAGCGGAACAATCCCCCCTCCTATGCAACGCCTCCACTTTTCAACTCTCCGGATGTAGGCGACGTTACGTGTCTCGTTAAGGCTTTCGCGATGACGTAAAGCAAGGTCATAGAGAGACATCGAAGAAATGGAGCGAAAATCAATGAATGGGAGGGATATCGGTGTAAATGCATTATGAGGATACTGCTCAAATTCAGGGTTGATCTCAGCGAGTATCCGTCTCATCGAAAAAACAGAATTGATTGAAATCCTGGTGGGAGTGTTACATCCCTCTTCGAGGTAGGCAGCCTGGGCAAGATGTAAGTAATATCCACGGAATACAGGTAAATTGGCAGACCTTTAGCAACCATGCCACAAGCATATCTCCCTTTGAGACTAGAGACTTTCCAGACTCCTCCGATTCCTTCATCATTCTGACCATTATATGCTCGACGGTTCTGCGCCCAAGATAGACTGCGCGAGTAGTCGAGTTGTGCCAAAACATCTCGAATGCAATTGAAAACCAGAAACGCAAGAGGTTAAAGATTGTTGAAGGAACGATTGCCCTTGTGAGATTGGGAAGCTCATAAGCAAGATCACTCCCCATAGAATCAGCCTCTCTCAGATTCGATAATGTGTTCTCCAGAATATTGATACCTGACGGATGGAGCATAGGAGGTACCCATTCAATATTGTTTAGTGCAGCATTTATCCCCTGGACCGCCATGCCCATTCCCGTCGCATCAAATGCACCATGTGGAAACGATATTCCGACACAGGTGCAGTTTTGCATAACAGATACATGGATTGCCATGAGCGGAAAGGATTTTGCGGCATACTCACTCAACGAGGACGGGGTGGCGCTTCCACGAAAATACTTCAATGGAGGCCTTTCCAGCACTTGCCGTGAGTCCTCATTCAGCGATGGTAGGTTTATCCTGGAGGCGGGGAATCTGCTAGTAGTGAACTCTATCAATGCGTAGTCTTTGGGTAATGGTTTGGAGACAGGGACGCAAATTTGGTATGTCTTCTTGGCAACATTCCACTCGATGCGACCGGCTAGCAGTCTCCACCTATTCGCGGTATGTTCCGCTGCCTTCTGTAAAGCTGGGACATCTACTCTTTTGACAACATATCCAAAGGTAATACCGAGGTTATGCACTCCGTTCTGATCTATCTCGCTGAGCGGAACGACGATAAAAGCATACATAGGCAGGTGAGAGAGATGAGTGAAAGAGATGAAAAGACTTGCCACGCTCTCACAAATTCTGTGATACCATTCAGCTAATAGGCTACTTATACATTATTCTATTTCAATATTGAATTGCGGGCTTAGGAATATAGCAGTGTTGTCACCGTAATGGTATTGCGCTAATACAGTCGATAGCCCAGCGCTCTGTTGTCATGTTTTGAGTTCGAATATTCCATTTGGTAATTCCCTTTATTTACAAGATCTGATCCGAGTTTGGAGGCTAGTAAAATGGGAGATTTTTTCTTTGATGTGACTCTTTGTTACCTTTTTACTGGTGGTTTAAGTATATGAACCATGTTTTTTCTTGTGTATCTTGACAAAGATTCCCTATATTGTTGAATATCTTATCAGTCATGCTGTTAAGTTTGATAGTCACGCAAAATCACACTATGATATATCAGGGACTTTGGAGTTCCCGAGCTTGTGCAAGCCCGTATCAGATGTCTTTGCTCAACAGGCCATTGCAAATTGGAAGTCTCGCCGGCAAGCCACCGGGCTGAGATCCGATCAATATCAGTTTATTCAAATATCTATCAGATTCTCCTATCTATCTGGGTGACATCCAACTGAAACAACATAAGTGAAACAACCCAAACAACAGAAGACATTAAGTCCTGCCTCTGATTACCATGCTAGAATGGGAAGCAATCAGTAAAGAGCATAGGGGTGAAGAGGCGTGACATACCAAACATAATGTGGCTGCAAGTTGCCGAGTCAAGGGTCACCGACCCGGCCCTCCCCATCACTATCTGCAATGTGAGATGAAGGTTGTACAAATGCTGATACTACATCAGTATGGTGCTGCCACAGATTTTAGTATTGTGCAGGGTTGGGTCTCTGACGTTACCTATCAGACAGACATAGTACAGTATCTAACTCTATTGGCTGTAATGAAGTTATTCTGCTTGAGATTTCACTGAAGTAGTAACTAGTATGAACCATTTTGGATAAAGTCATGACCTGTTTACTATCATCATAGTATAGTACTCCCTAGCCCTACTGAACACCAAGTTGGGGCATAGGAATCAAAGGAGAGACAATTTTAACTGAAAGTCTAGCTAATTCTCAAGCATTTCCTTTTAGGAGTGGCCCTGGGCCAGACCCTGACCCTGGCCCGGCCCGGCCCTCCCCAACACTACTAGGGACACATATAAATTTTGAAAATAAATAAATATCAATGTTATTGCTCATACAGTAATTACCTGTAACAATGTCTACCATCTACATGGGCCCAACTCTCCAAAAATGGGCTCATCAGGCTCAAAAAACACATGATGGATCCAGCTCCGATTCTTATATAATGGATAATAACAAGAAAAATATCATATATGGTGGTGAAAGGGAAGGACATTGAAGGAGGTCATTAAATGCCACTTTGCGCCCGAATACAGCTGACAGATGGCTATGACCAAGGCTATGACTGTCCCATGTCCCATTCTACACCGGTATACTGTAAGATACCGGTAGTGTACTATAAATTCTGCTGGTAAAAAGTCTGGTATGGTACAGATCTGTACTAGTACAATGCACGTGTAGAGCAAGTACGTAGACAGTACCGAAGTATGCTGAAGTACCGGCACAGGTGATGGTGAGGTTGCACATAGTTGAATCTGAAACATGATGCAACCAACTAAGTGTCCTGGGTCCACAGTGACGCGTGCCAGTATTCCAAAGATTAGCATTCCAAAGATGACTGATTATAAAACTCTAGCTATCTTCAAGCTTACCACTGTGAAGTTTGATCCCGCGGTCATACATGCATAATTTCTTGGAAGTATCTCGGAGCTCCTGTAATCATGATGAAGGCTGTGAGCTATTGACACGCAATTCCAAACTACTTGCCGTAGATGCTCAGCTCAATGCTGTTCTCGGACAAGACTTTCCGCTTACCTTGTTGTAGAATCATATAGTTCAAGTTTGCTGTCGAGTTGAAATGATGGTTTGATCCTTTTGTGGTTACGTTTATGTTCTTTCCTCTGTTGACCTCTCTCTGTATGAACAGATAGATTAAATTTTGTAAACCAGATTCCAATGCGGCTTCGGAAGAGCTAAGAAAGTGTGCATCATAGAAACTATGTTGTGGGCAATAGTTTTTCGGAACTTACAATTTAATCAAGGATGATAGGGGACCGCTGAATGGAATTGAGATTGATTGTTTCGGTGCTATCCATCCCGTCTACGTCGAAACGCACAGGTTTTCGATGACCACAGAAATACTTATAAGCTCAATCTCAACATGCCGATTACATTTCACCTCTTCGCTGCATTTCACCTCCTCACTGGGCCACATGCTGACTTTTATTTGTTTGATTGCTCTCTGCTGCTTGTTGCTGAAGAGGATTTATAATCCTGGCAGAGGAATACTTCCACCTGGACCAGCCCCACTCCCATTTGTAGGCAATTTGTTTCAACTGTCTCCCATTGCCCCATGGAATACCTACCATCAATGGGCAAAAGTTTACGGTATGTTAATAGCTGTGATACATCGTTAGGTTTACGGTTGACATCAATTAGGTGATATAATATCGATAAACATCATGGGAAAACATGTTATTGTTCTTAATTCTGTGAGAAGTGCATCGGATTTGTTGCAGAAAAGATCACGCTTGTATTCGGATCGACCAGAGCTGGCAGCAGCCACTCTTCTAGGATGGGACTATAACCTGGCATTTATGCAGTACAGTGATCCGCGGTGGAAAAGGCAACGAAAACTTTTTCATCATAAGTTCAATGAAAGATCGGCTCGAGATTTCGAAGATATCCAGCTGGAGGAATGTCAGCATTTGATTGAGTGTTTGGACAACAGCTCATCTATTGCCCTGGACATCTTCCCCATGATCAAGCAGTAAGTGTGGACATCAATCTTCATTCATCAACAATTTTTTAATCTTGATTATAATTTGGCATAGATATACTGCGAGGAGTACAATGCGTGCAATATACGGTGACAGAGTTGCACAAAATGTTGAACTAGTTGACCATGCTGTTAATGCTGTTCATACACTGAGCAACAAGGTTTTTTTTTGGTGCACAACTCCTGTTTGCTTTTCCCTGGCGTACGGCACTTCAAGTTCTCTCACATTAATATCAAAGCTTATGTCTCAGCAGTTAAATCAATTCCCTCTTGGGTACCGGGTCCAAATTTCAAGCGAAAAACAAGTGTAGACAGACAACTCACCAGGCATGTTAGGCTTGCCCCCAGGGAAATTATCAACGGCGCAAGAGTAAGTCATGCTTGTTGGGTGATTCATAATGTTGATAATTTAGACAAGCACTGTCACTTGGGCCGGCCAGCTTCTGGATCAATTAGAGCAACATCCAGACCAGCTCACCGAAGATGATATCTGGGATGTAGTAGCAACTGCCTTTGCCGGTAAAAATGCTTCTTTGTAGCTCCAATAGATTATTAATATTCTTGGTTAGGAACAATGCATACCGTGAGTTGGGCTCTAAACAATGTGAAGACCTGGGTAAAGATTCTAATAACTTAAAACACAGGTGACCTCCCCTTTATTATCTTTTTTTTTGGCTATGATGCTTTATCCAGAAAGTCAAATATTGGCCCATCAAGAGTTGGATAGTATTGTTGGAGCAGACCGAAGCCCTGTATTTTCAGATCGTTTGGATTTGCCATATATCACTGCTTTAGTGAGAGAGATTCTACGGTGGCATCCCCCATCACCTTTAGGTTTGAGTATCTTGTGCCCCGATGGTGTCACTATTTTACAGTTATTTTTAGGAGCTTCACATTGTGTTATCGAGGATGATCAATACCTTGGGTATTCTATTCCAAAACGTAAGGACTGGCTCAACAATCATTCAGAATGTAACTAAAGACGACACAGGTTCAGCTGTTATAAGCAATATTTGGTCAGTTTCATATAATATTCTGAAAAAGCTATTATTGAGGCTAATTCTTGAGCTCAGGGCAATGAGTCGGGACCAATCAATATATGACAGCCCAGAGCTCTTTAATCCAGGCCGCTTTTTGAGTGATGGCAAATTGAACAAGCTGTACCATGATAGTGACTATCTGTTTGGATTTGGACGAAGGTAGTTTTTTTCTGGCTAGCTATGCAAATTTATTGAATATTTCAAGGATCTGTCCCGGAATACATGTGGCCAATGCATCAATGTGGATTGTTGTGGCATCAGTCCTCAGTAATTTCAGAGTTGCGAAAGTTCCTGACCAAAGCGAACCGGTTCAGGAATGTTACAATGATGAGGGATTATTATGGTGAGCAGATTTTATATGTCAAGTATACTTTGTACTAAAATGGTGCTCAGTCAGCCTTTGCCTTTCAAGTGTAGGGTTATTAGGCGTAGATGATCAATCATTACAAGCACCAGAAAGGCCCAGGACGTTATTCACAGTGACAACATAAATAATTTAAGGGTCCCTGCAGGAAGGAACCAGAGAAGAAGATATTTATTTAATATTATTCATGAATCCTTCTTTATTGGCAAGGGTGTGTATAGGAAACTAGGGTAGGTGAAGTTTGATGCTACTACAATGCGTGTACTTAGGCCCACGGGCCATGGAAAGTAATGGTCTGGGTATTTTTTTTGCAATATCTCAGCAACAACCTGACATTTTGAGTAGGTCTAAGTTATAGAGTTCATTTTATGTCTATTCCTGGCTTTTTGAGATAGATATCTAAATGTGAATGTGATTGTTGCTATATATGGAATTCTCAAAACCCCTGAAAATCTGCAGCATCAGATATTTTTTTTCAGAGCAAGCAATACACACCATTGGAAAGAGCAACATCGAAAATGGTAATAACAAATTTTACCTCAGTGAAATGGACAAATCTGAGACTACACTTTGAGCTGCAAATAAAGATGTCCACAAGTCCGGGTCAAGTAGTACCCGGATCCGTTGCGTGGGTACTTGTGGGCCTCAAGGGGCTACCCATGACCCGTATATATCCGTGGGAAACAGATATCCGGATCCGCAGATAGTTTAACACAAGTACTTGCGGGTACTTGCGGATCCCAGCCAACACAGGTACTCACAAGATACTTGTGAGTATCTGCAAGTATTTAGTACTTACAATAATAATAAAATGGTTACTACATGCAAGGTATGAGTGTGAGATACTCAGTAGGTGCCTAGTGCATAGAATAGAGCATGATGTAGGTAGAGAACAGTAGTCCTTGACTGATACAAGTCTAGAGGCTAAAGAGAGACTATATTCATCATAGTGTACTATAGTGCATATTTGCAGATTGATAGGGAGCTCAAATAAAAAGATTTCTTTAATGTTAAAATGGGGACCACCATTTTCAAAGCTGCTCTTTCCAATGGTGAACATGGCTTGTCCCCAAAACAATTATTTCATGCTGTAGATTTTCAGGACTTTTAAGAATTCCATATATGGAACTTATTTCTCACATTCACATCTATTTATTTATCTCAGAAAGCCAGGAGTGTGCTATATATCAACTCCACAACTTGGACCTAGTCAAAATTTGAAGCCATTGCTGAGATATTGCCAGAAAATATGCCAAACCGTTACTTTCTGTGCACCCGAGTATGAATTTAAGAATTTGTAGAATAATTTATCTTATCTTTGGTGACAGCCAAAAAAAATCATACTGTTAGAGCATATATTCTTGTGCTCAGTCATTCTGCCACTGCTTATGTATGGTAGTTACTTATATACTCTGTATGTATAATAGGTAATCCAATTGTTCTCTCTTCTGTACCACATCATTGCCATTCCCTTCAGTCCCAAAGGTCAACTGTAACATCCCTGCCGCTTGACTTATCACATACATATCAAATGGGTTACTGTGCAACTTGAGTCATGCGCATACAGACAAATGGAGAAGCTTTCTGGACCTTGTAAAGTACCATTTTAAAACCAATACCTGCAGATTGACCTGCATGACCTGGATCCGGCAGATCCATTTCCCATGGGTCCGGGTCAGTCATGGGTCAGGATTATTTTCTGCTGGTACCCGCACGGTGGATCCGGGTTGTGCGGGACCCAGACTCGTGTCCATCTCTAATACTAGGGCATCTTGGGAGACAACACGCCTAGGGCTCTGGAAAGAAGAGCATGGCCATCTTCAGCTGATAAAACAGACAACCCTGCTTTGCTTTTCCTCTTCATCTTAAGGTTGACATGGTTGAGAAATTGCCTTGATATGCCCTCCATTAACGGTGTGTCAGTTTTTAAAAATGTTTGAAAGCAAATGAGCAAAAGTAGGTACATAATCGTCTGTGCCTTTGTGGGGTCCAGGCTTGAGTCTACACCAACAAACACTGCTCTCTTCTCTTTGATGGCAAGAAAGATTTCATTGACTAAGTCTTTCTGGTACTTGTCCAAATTTGTTTTCCCTCTGCCCTTGACAACTCTTCCTCCATTGAAGTCAGGATGCCACTCAAGAACTTTGGCCTGGAAAAGGGGGAGATTTGTCGGATTTGTGGAGTGATATTGTTCCCTGAATCTTGCGCTGGACCATTCTGAACTGAACCAGGCTGAGGAACAATCATGGCCTCAGCTTCATCACAGGTGTTGACAGTGAGGTTGCCTTCCTGAGCTGTACGGTTACCAGCCTCAGGGAGAGGCTCACCAGCTGGTTCCTTGGCCCTAACTGGAGCAGCAGTGCCCTGTATCTGTGGGACAGGAGGAGCATTGGCGGTGTATGGCAGAGGGGGTAGGAGTGGAGAGCCAAGTCGACCCTGGAGTATGCCCCCATGGCACACCATTATCTGCTAACTGAATATTCAAATCAAGGCTATTTACCCTCTCATGAAATACATCAGAAAGGAGATGTAACCTCATGCTATTCTGACTGCATACATACCATAGCTACCTAAATGCCCTTAATTATCACCAAGGGAAAGTCACCTTTGAGTAAGCAATATCAGACATCTGCAATGGATGACAGCCAGAATATTGCTCTAGGGAAACTTGCCTCAGTAACATTGAGTAGCCAATATCACCAAGGTCAATTTCCCTATCCCTGATGCATAGGGATGCCAAAATGATGGGTGCGCCGTGGATCAAACACGGGTGTCATCAAATTTGGTGTTGGGTAGTCCATCATTCAACAATACAGGTGATGTGATATCCAACTCCCCCAAGAGATCATTTATATGTAGTCAAACAATGTAGTTTTTGATCATTGATTTACAAAATCACATTGATAAATATAAAAAGTGACAACAAAAGAGGTGCCAGAAGGCTATAAAAAATCTGCCAGATGCATGGCACCTCTACCTACAGCCTCCCTAAAGGAAAATGTAACGCCTACGGCACGTTCATTGCCGTTAGCGCCGATATGACATAATTAGTTCACTCTTATCCTCGTACCACATACTCGTTTTGGTCTATTTCTCTAATAGAACAAGATCTTGCTCATGGTCTGAGGCATTAAGAGTCAGGGCTCTTACACTTTTTTGAGCAACCTTGTCCTGAATAGGACTATTACAGCAATATGACCACACAACAGCACAACTCAAGCCATGACTCTGTCATGGCTCTGGCTTACTCTTTTCTTTCTCAAATCCTTTCTATGTTCCCTCATGATCCTCTCTCACACATCTCTGGGATCCTGGACTTCTCCTCCCCGGGAATTCAACAGCTGCTAGTCAACTTTAAGCAGCTCTGGGAACAACATGGTCTTTCAGTGGCTGGTAGGAATTTGGCAGAGGCAGTGGTGCAGGATTCAACATTAAGATGTTGCTGGGCAGTGAAGGAAGAAGGTTTCCAGGCAGAGGTCTGTTTTCAGATGATAGAGTCTATTAAGAGACTGGGAGAAGAGTTTGGGATGGAACTGTCCAAATCTCAAACACCACCTCCTGCTCTGAGTTCTCCATCACCTTTGACCGCTCCTACTGCCTCATCATCAACTCCCACACTCACTTCGAATGTGTCAGACACGTCAAAATCATCTCCACATGCTCTGACATTGGTTTGACCATCCAAACCCACTCCCCTTCACTTCAACTCCAACCAACCTCAGAGTTTGCACAGGAGGTGGCTGAACTGCGGAAAGCAGGCCAGAAACTCAAAGTATTCATGGATGAACATGTCATGGGGCTCAAACACACAGCTGGCACACCGCCAGCTTGTGTTCATCTCTCAAACACTCCAACCGAGTGTACACCTGTGCCTTATATTGCCCCTGTGACTGCTGTTCCACCAACAGGCCTTCGTAAACGTGTCAAACACAATGTGTATGGTGCGTTTGGTTCGCTCTTGCTTCATTCAAGTTGTTGCCCATCCCAATCTGGTACACTTACGCCATCACCCTCACCCACTGAAACTCCCCATCACCATATTTGTGCTCCCAATCAATGCTCCCATTCATGGCGCTGGAGATCTACTGTCTCCAATGTGCCACCACCATCTCAATCTGGACTTAGTGTCAGCATCCAGAGAATCCGGCGATTTTCACAGGACACTTTCTCTTCTTCTGCACTTATGGAAATTGCCAGCATACTACATTGTACGTTACCTATTAGATGACTGTATGTTTCTCTTTGTTATGTTTTCCCTTTTCCATCTTTCTCTTTTTTTTTTTTTTTTTTTGTGGGTAAGATGGACCTGTGGGGTCAATCTAGGGGGCATGTGTAACGCCTACGGCACGTTCATTGCCGTTAGCGCCGATATTACATAATTAGTTCACTCTTATCCTCGTACCACATACTCGTTTCGGTCTATTTCTCTAATAGAACGAGATCTTGCTCATGGTCTGAGGCATTAAGAGTCAGGGCTCTTACAGAAAAGTACCCCTAAACTTAAGGCAGCTAAAGGCCACTTAAGGTGTAGAAGCCAACTTAAGTACCTCCCGGCTGGTAAGTTACTCCTGCGACTCAATCAAAGGTTCATGCTATCACTCTGTCTGCAGTCACCATGATTGACTGGAGATTGACTTGACGCAACTCGGAGTTGCTGTCAAATTTGACAGGTTGGCCAAAGCGGTAACCAGGGCAGCTTAAGTTGGCTTACTATGTTCACTTAAGTTAGCATGAGTCACTCCAAACGAGACTAGGGCAGTCCTAGTATTGCTTTTTTCAGCTTTCATGGCTTATGAATATATCAAACAAAAGAGACATCTAAAAAGCGTGTATTTGATTCATTTCTATTTAAGGACAGTGCTACAGTAGTCAAAGAAGACTCTACAAAAGATTATGGACTGAGCAGTACATAAGCGGTAGAAGCATGCAAGCAAGTAGAGATAGAATGTGTGAAGTGAGGAAGGTGAGGCAGAGAGATGGAGGCATCAAGTGGTGTAATGTAATGAGCAGGGACAAATGGGAGCAACAGGCAAAGGGAAAGGACAGTGGAAGGTGAGCCATGACTAGATGTGAAAGAAAACATCAGATAGGTGACCAACGGAAGTGAAAAAGTCTCACCTTATGCAACGAAACACAAAAACAGACCTAAGAGAAAAAGCGTAGATGAACATAGGAACCAAGCACAAACAGCGTCAGAAATGTACCACATTTGACAACAGGAAACCACTAAACCAGTGCAGTATTAGTGCGCAAACAGGATAGACATCACAAGAACTTACTGTAAGATAGCATGAAATAGTGCAAAGGGAGAAACAATGAAGGGCAGACAGAGATGATGGAAGAGCAAGAGCAGGAGTATTGCCTGGGAAGTGACACGTATTAAGTCCAACAAGACATGTGGTTAAGTCATAAGGGCATGTGACTTGATGTTTGGGCATGAGAGCCAACTGCTTTCTTCAGATGGTTGTGATCAACAGTAGCACAAATAGCGCCATATACTATCCTCAAATTTAACCAAAGTGCTTAGAAAAGTGTTAGAGAAGAGGGAAAGGTCATAGAAGTAGCAACAAACTGCAGTACTAAAAACATTGGCCGGAGTCCAAAAAAGGAAATTGGCTCCCAGGCGTTTGCGAAGTTATGCAAAACAATGAGCAGCAACCAATGTCTGGTATGGACCCTCTAAGGGCTCGCATATGAGTCCTGTGCAGTTCCTTCTAGTGTTCCACCTGCTCCCCCTCATCCCTAGGCCAAAACCAGGTTTTTTGTAACTTACCCATATGTTTGTCAATTCCAATTCAATTGTCTTCGTTGGGGGCACAAATAAGTCTGGTATGGACCCTCCGATCAAAAAGATGATTTGGGCTAGCTAGGTGCTAAAATCACGAAAAACTCGTGGAAAATAGTGAATTTATTCTAGGTGGCATGCGGGGGAAGGGGCGCAGGAGCGGGAGCGTGGGAACACATGTGTAAATGCTCCTGTGAATCGAAAAAATACCGCAAAAATACAGGAAAAATGCCGGATAAAGTCCGGGGGTGTGGATATGGTATAGGGGCGTCGGCGCGCCAGTGGAAGCGTGGGAAACCATGTGTAAATGCTGCTGTAAATCGAAAAAATACCCCAAAAATACAGGAGAAAATGCCGGAAAAATCAGGAAAAGTTCCGAAAAATGAGATACACCATAGGGGCATCTAACGACGTCATGTGGCACTCATCAGACATCACTGAGTGGCTATGTTCAATAAAAATGCGAAAGAATGCACAAAAAATGCGAAATATAGCCTGTAAAATGCTCAAACACAGATTTATGCTGCTCCCCAACTGGTGGTAATGTATACTAAGCATATGCGATTCCATTCCAGGTTATTTGGCTTCATTACAGCTGCATATATCTATAATCTTCGAAAAAATGCTGTATAAATGCACCATTAATCCAGATGTGGGAATTGGCATGCAGAATATAGATAAAAATTGGTGGAAAGCTGTATCTTGAATCGATGATCCCACCATTAAAATCCCCCAGTGAATATAGCAATGTGTGGTCCATGAATCCCACTACAATTTCGAAGAATTTGAGCTTGGGAGGGATCTAGAGACCCCAGTTGTTGCACTTAGGGCCTGGGATTTTGGCAGTGATACCTCCTATTGTAGTCCTATATATGCCAACACTTACTCCATGAACATTTTAACATTTATTTTTGACCTTAACTACATAATTTCGCAAAAATTGACCTTAGGAGGGACTTAGATGATTCAGTGGATGAGCTTAGGTGATCAAAGTTGGTCAGTAGCCCCTCCTATGGGACTCTCACATATTCCCATACTTTCCCTTGTGTATTCTTACATGTACCTATTGATCTTTGCATGTTTTCCCTTAAAATTTGCATTTTTGGGGATTAAGCATGGAATTTTGAGTGGTGGGGGGACTCATACTGCACATATAGATTTCACATTCAATCCTGGTTCAACCCAGTTGAAGCTGGGTTGGTAACAAAGTTACCTAGTTAACCAAGTTCTACCCAGTTCAAGCAACACCAAAGAACTATCAGTCAATAAATGGATCAAAGGATAAATATTGCTTCGATGAAGGAAAAGCACTCGCTATTAAATGGTAACCCGCCCCATGCCTTCTTGGACGCCTTTTCCCTCTGCTCTCTGGGGCAGGCCAGCAAACCTAACAAAAAGATATGTCCTGAACTTATTTGGTAGCTAACCATTGAGCAAATGGAACTACCGGGTGAGAGAGATAAACTTACAGGGCCACTATGATTCAATGTGTGCGTGTGAGAGAGAGAGAGAGGGAGAGAGGCGGGGGCTGGTGTTTGAAGAGCGAGAGAGGGAAGAGAAAGAGAACAATAGGTCCCAAAATGATGGAGGCATTTCATCTCATGACTACTGGACAAAGAACAAGAGAACCAATAGCAGGCCAATCTCTGAACAAAATAAAAGACCTGTGGATCTGTGGCCCCAGCCAAAATATGTCAAAGTATTGATGTTCTTGAGATTATAAAAACCTTCCCTTTGAAGGCGCCTCAACCTCCTCTTTCAACTTAAACTTTGGCTTGTACTACAACGTTGATGTACCTTACACTGCACACACCAAATAGCATCATATGTACAAAGATTATTTTGTTTGAACTCATTACAGGAGTGGTAGATCGATTCAAATCAAGTTTAAACTAGTTATATGTATCAGTGTTGCCGCGGGTCGGTTCACGAACCTCTTGCACCGGGTTCAAACCCGAACCGAACCTAAGGTTCAGGTACGGTTCGACATTTTCCTCGCACCGAACCTTGAGGTTTGGTTCAGGTTCGGCATAGTTTTGAACCTAGGTTCGCGGTGCACTGAGGTTCGAACCTCCGAACCCCGAGTTGAAGCACCAAAAACATATCTCCACAACTTACCACCCCCAGGGGGTATTGCAATATCTGGGATGTTGAAAACAGTCAGTCCCAGCCACCAATGGTTCTGTGGGTTTGAATGTTTGCATGGTTGTAGGCTCATACACAAGTGGATGAATGGCTGTAACTTCAAATTGGTCCTTGGAAGCTTATCTCAAGGCTGCATGATAAAAGCTTCAAGGCTGACAGTTGACTTGTGGGTTTACCTGGAACAATTAAATAAAGCTAGTGGTATTAAGCTGGCTGGCGCCTCAGATCTAAGCAATACTTAACTTTGGTCTTATTCTTTGTTGTAGTTTCTTGATCTCCTGAAGTAATAAAGCAACCCCAAATATGACTGCAAAGGCAACAGCAACACTGTCTACTACATGGTGGGTGAGGGCTCACCATTGACCAAAATCCCGAGCCTGGCCCCACATGACAGCTAGGGCTGGCTCAGGCTCAAGTCTTAGCTAAATATTCATTCATTTAAAACTTTGTAGCATAGTACTATGTTGAAGTCAGTACTATTGTAAATAGCATATTAGCACTTGTAAATAATGGCTGAAGTAGAATCAACTTGAGGAGGCTACTTGTCAACACTAAGTGGAGGAGTACCTGGATGGGATCCTGATAGTAAATTGATATGATTACCTGGTAGGGGTGTCCCGGGGTAGGTGATTTACATAGTTCTAGTGCAAACCTGTATTGGCTGATTCATTGTACAGCTCAATAAATGCAATTATTTGTGGCTGCTCAGGTACAGCACAGAACTTGTATCTGACTCACAGTCTATAGGCATTACCATCGATGTGGCCAATCTCGAGGATGCAAAAGCTTGGTGGAACAACGCTCCTGTTTCTCTCAGTGCTGCTGGTTTGGTACATCATCAGGTTGTTTGCGAGGTCATCTGGGAGTTGATGGAGATCAATTATCGCATGGAATTTATTACGCTTGATGCGCACCTTGTTCCTGAGCCCCAAGGAGAGACTGAAGAGGACGCCATGGCAAGGGAGATTTGGTTGCAGAGGGAAGCTGAGATACTCCGTTGCTGGCCTGGCCTTCCGTATCGTCCCCAGTACAGTTCTCCTGGCCCGTCATCAATGCACAGCCCTCCCTCGAGGATTCCGTTCATTAAAGCATTCTATCAGGTAGTACAGTATTGGCCCGGTCCCAAGCCAGCTCTCCTGCGCCAGCCTTTTCCCCTTGAAGTTGATCAGAGTGCTCTAGAATCGGTTGAGAAGGTGCTGGTTAATTACTATGTGAGTATGTTTGTTAAAACATATTGTCATCCTGCTTCCATCCCCCACATTGCTTTACCTGCTACGCCTACCATTGCTTAACTATCCTGCCAGAGTTGTATATAGAAGTATTTTTTTTGCTTTGTTTACTGGTCATGAACTAATATTATGAAACATTATTGTTAGTTTGTTCACTCCTTTACTATCTTTCTCTCGTTCCACCATGTCCACGCCGATGCATGATTTTTCTAGCACAGACTCCATTGTCTCCAACAATGTTCATGGCCGCGCTCACCATGTATTTATTTGCCGAAAATGCTCAAAAGTCTTCAGCCGCCTCTATGCCTCCCGTCGAGAACATCGTTTCTGCCATCACTTTTTGTGCTGCTACCGGCTTCATATTCCGTGGTACGATCCTGGACGTTCCAAAGCTATGCGCCATATCATTGGCCCTCCCCCGGTGAATCCATCCCTTTGGTCGGTAATTTTTGAATACTGATTTTGTTTTCAGGATATCTGCCTTTGATTCCTTTCGTCGTGTTACCTAGCATTGTTCTCTTAAGCTGTGTTGTTCATGAGTACATTCCCTTCAATATGTGTCTCATCTTTCTTAGTCTTCCTGATAGCTTTGCCTTAACTTGTGCACTTCCTATTGTCAATATACTAGTTACAAGTCACATTATCTTAAACATTTGCTCTCGTTTTCTTCCACTACGTTCTCTTAAGATGATATCCGCCGCCATTGCTGTTGCTCGTCTTTGCCTTCTCTCAGTTGAACAGGATACTGTTCTTTTGTTCACCCACCTCCCATTTCATCCACTTCCCTTTATTCTCCAGTTATCCAGTGATATTCTCTACCCACCATCTGACCTTGCTTACGGGTTGAAACCTACTTCATTTTCCGTGAGATTTTTTCTTCTTCTCTCCAGTCTTCATGAATAATATCACTGTAACTGTTATTTTTTCCAGGGAAAACCCTGCCTTGCTCATGTTATTAACCTAGCAGTGAATGCAGTCAAGCCGTCTGAGCCTGACAGTGCCCATCTTGCTTTTTGGGCCACAATCCTTGATGCTGAAGGTCCATTGACACCGTTGGGCCAGGTTGCCATGTCTGTATCCCATAAGATAAAGTTTGGTCTTGGTATGTACCTTCAACTGATCTCGATTCTCTATTCAACACTAACATCTTTATCTCATCAGATTTAAATCATTTGATTGCAGAAGATGTTGAAACTTTTGATGACATGCCTGAGTTGGAGCCTTCGGGCCCTTGGTAGTTGTTCCGTTTTAATGTAGTGATCAAAATTTCTCCGTAGCTTTAAATATTTTATTGTAATTCTCACCTTACATACAAGTATTATATGTTGACTTGTTCCACTTGCAAGTACCTGCAAGTACCCGCAAGTCAGTCAAAATTCTGTAAAGTCTGACCTGTGACTCGCCGCTGACCCGTGGGAAACGGATCTTGGGATCCGGGAGTCATATACTTGCGGGTTTTCCCACGGATCTTACCTGCGAGTACCTGGGAAGACCCGGACTTGTGGACATCTCTAATTTCTAATTGGATTAGTTTTGTGGGCAGCAATGCAAATGCGGAAAGCAAAAGGGAGATCTCTACCCCCTGCCCAAGCATGGGAGGAAGCAACACTAGTTACAGCTGGATCATTGATGTCAGTGGATGAATATTCTGATAATCTTTCACTTCAGGCCTGGAGGCACACCTCCACATAACTTCTCATGATTTTCAAGTAGATTCCAAAAATATTCTAAAGCCAACTAAGTTTACACAAATATGAAAGATTCAGTAAATTTTGATAATTTCATCACCACGCACCGCGTTTGCATGCATTGCAGGGACCAATGGCTTAGGGTGCACGGCAAAAGTATGTGCCGTAATTGGGGCCATTAGCATTTACCTTAACCCCACTGTAACCTGCTGTAATGGGCATGGCAGGATGATGGCGGGTGACGGCGGATGTCTTCATACTTTCTTTGAGGGTCACGGCACTGTATAAATCCCGTAATTTACATTCCACAACTCCAGAATCTGTTGTTATAAAAGTTTCAAATTGTTGGCAATAATACTGGATGTAGGAAGCTAGCCCACTATTTCAATTCTGCTTTCTTTTGCTAAACTATATGTGTTCTTCGTGTCTCGTTTCCGCCTCTCCATCTTTATCTTCAATGTCTTCCTCCCATTTTCTTTCCATCCTCATCTTTCTGAGACCAAGGGCTTGCTTTGTTGATTAAGAGTTGGGAGGTGCCAGGGTATTTGAGTACGGCCCAAATCGCACATCCTCAGAGATCATAAGATCTCGAATTTCATTGGAAGAAAATGTGCGATCCAGCGGATATTCTCTGACATATTCCAGATTTTTTCCATTGTATCCAGATCTTCGGAGCAGGGGTTCCCATACAAGTCCTGGAAATTTCAAAGGTAGACCTTCCATATAAGTATCAAGGACCCAGTTTATCGCATTTTCAGCGGTGAGCTCTATAAATAAGTTCACCATTGTAAAAGAACTTCACTGGACTTAGCCCAAAAGCCAATGCTGAAAGAGCAGAAGTGATATTGCAGTTATGGTCTGAGATGCTGTCTTCATATTCCACATGCAAGCGGTGTTTGGGAATAATATGAGCAACGTAAGGCATGGAGTTGAAATGAATCCCTGCACGAAACCAACTCTCCAACTCGTCTAGATTTGTCGAGGTTCGCAGTTGTTGACTGATTTGAAATAAGGCAAAATAATCATTTATGATTTCCTCCATTTTTTTTGAAATAGAGGGAGGGAATGCACCAAGTGAACAAAAAAGAACACTCTTTGCGGATGGATTGGAGGTATAGTGGTTAAGCCATGTAAGAGAAGCTAAATCCTGACCCTGGTGGCTGCAAGCCGTGAAACCTTCCATTTCTTTCCAAGTGCTACCAATCAAAGGGAAAGGTGACTCTATGGATTTTCCCCCTATCCAGTAGTAAGCAGAGATGATAGTGTTGAGTATGTTCCAAGAGAATGTGTAGAGAATGTGCGAGTAAAGCAGATGCGTAAGAGTTGTTCTGTAAGAGCACTGAATAGTGAATATTGGAAGGATAGTTGCTGTGAGGTAAAGAGTAACAACAATCACAGATATAGCACCAACAATATATCCCATGGTAGTGCTTAGAGGAATGAGAAAGATGACAAGCCCAGCAAGGAACAGCATCAGGGCAAGATGAAGGAGGGTGGGGAGCATTCCAATGAGTGACTGAACTCCCCATTTTTCGAGCCCATCAAAGCGAAATTGCCGAATAAATGCCTGTTGCTGGGGCGTACCAGTGATAATGGACATATACTGACGGAGCCACTGCCTTGCAAGGACTGCAAAGAGAGCAACTGAAAGCGAGAAAACAAGGCTTATAAACCATAAACCATTAACCCATAGATCAAATATGGCAGGAGAGAATGCAGTACTGGTGAGAGGAATGTTCAAGATGGCAGTACTATTTGTATTTGCGCGCACCAGCATGGTCAACTCACTGAGATAAGATGCAGAGAGCTGAGCATAGTCTTGAGATAGTGACTGTGATGTTTGTGCTACAAATGTTGAGAGGACAGCAGAGAAAAGACCAGCCTGTAAAGGCATCAGAAACTTCTAATTGAAGGAGGTACCATGACTCAGAGCGTACAAAGACCAATAAGATATCTATACTGTCCACCAATTCCCCAACCATATCATTGTCAAAAGGTTTTGCCTCATCAACATAGACCCTCCAGACACGAGCTTCCGCACCAAGCTCATGAGTCATGATAATGCTCTTCCTCCGGATATTTGAGTGTATAATCGTAGTTTGCTACCGTTTGATAATCAACAACATTGAAAAAAAATACACAAAAACCATTCACATACTTGCTAAAGGATCCTGTGTTGCGTGATCCTTTTTCCATCCAAATCGATGAACCTTGAAAGGTCCATTTTTGGTGCTGTGATTTATCTTCTTCTCTGAACCAGTGACAGCTTATTGCAGATCTGATATTGTTTTGTGGAGGGAACTGAATATACTTGTGAGAGCAGGTGGATTGGAGGCCTGGGCGGGAAGGTTATTTAGTGGATCGGGTGCCCTAGCAGTGGGGGCTCCAGCTTCTTGTGTATACATAGGTTCTACTACTGGTCCAATCTGGATATGGGGTGTAGAGGGTACGGATACACAGAGGGGACCTTCCTTCACACCAACCAATTTCTCCGGCATACTGTGCGAACGAGATAGAACCAAAAACTCTGCTTGTACTTGCTTAATGTCAGGAGAGTACGATCCATGATCTGCTGCAGAAGGTTGAATTATATGATCCTCAGTTACGCCCAGAGATTCAACCAACAAGTTCTCAGATGGAATGTGAGTAACTAAGGAGCAATCTCGGGAGCAATCCACTTGAATATTGCTTGATAGCTGAGACGTTATGGGTGCGGGAGGTGGAGATGGAGGTGCTGAGTCTGAACTGGATCGTAATATGGAAGCCTCATGCTCTTCGCGGGCCTGCATCATGGAATGCATACTACGCAAGAGAGAGAGTATCTCTGAGTAGTTCCTTCCAAGTTGATTATTGTCAAAAGCAGCTTTGGAAGCTTGGTCCATTGGTAGTGTAGCAGAACGGTAAAAGGTTAGAGTAGGTTGGGAATGTAACGTGCAGTGAAGGTGTAGAAGACAGCGTTGAGTGGAATGAGCGTTGATCAAAATCACCAGCATTAATAACCCATGACCAGAACTTTAAACACACGGTCACATGTAGAAGAGGAAAAATAGAATGAGTCGAGATTGATGAACTTGTTGGCAGCCCACAAGCCAAATCTCGACAGGCTCGGCGCCATGATCCTCTGACTCTAAAAATCGGGATGCAGGTTGCATATCTCGAGGACACAACATACATAATCTTTATACCACAGAGCGTCCGGCAGTAATCATTACAACAACCAACCCCACTCTCAAAACACCAGCTCCTCCAACTGATACTCTCCAACCACCCCCGCCTGCACTTGCAACATCCTATTCCTCTGCTTCCGATCCCGCACCTCCTTTTCATCTTTTGCCTTCCTTGCCTCCTTTGAGACTTTAGCCTGCGTCCTAACAAACACCTCCAACGCCCTGTATCCCTTGTCTCCTCCACACCTCGGATCTCACCATCCACATATGCCTTGAACTTTCGAGGAAGGCGGTATGTGGGAGGCGTCTGGATAAGCGTGAAGAAGGTGATGTTGGAGAGGGGTTGAAGGAAGGTCGATATGTAAGTTGATATCAAGAAAAAATGGGGTAAAGTCGGTAATTGGTACGCGGAAACTAGGATCGTAGAGCAACTGACCTGTAACATCACCGGAATATTGACCTAAGGATTGTTATCTTTCTCTCCCTCCCCTCCTCTTTTTTCCCCGTTCCGTCCTCTTTTCTCCCCCTTCCCTTCAGGCATCAGTATCTCGCTCACTGCCCCATTCAAGAATCAAGCACCTCGAGTATACACAGTGTTATGACCCGATTCTACACTATAGGCATACACACACTCTTTTTTCATTTATTAACAACCACCACCATGACTATCATTAATATTTTACTACCTAACACTATCACATACATTCATTACTTATCTTCTCAACACAACTTGGGATAATGCTGCACATTACCATGGAAGCTGCAAAGACCCTTCCACACAGTATTGACTCATTATTAGTCAACTCCGGTTCCACTAAATGACTCAATATCAGTCATCCATGACTCTACTGAATGACTCAACATCAGTCATCCGCAGTTCCGCTTAAATGACTCAGTAACAGTCATTGCACACCATTCCCCAGTCATGCTGACTGATCCGCAGCATTTCCGCAGTTATGACTCAAATCTAGTCATTCCGCAGCATTTCCTAACTAGTACATATTAAACAGTATATAAGAAGGCTAGATTTACCAATGTACAGTAGACGTATTATTTTTCTTAAATCCAAACCCCCACTTGTTTGCTGTTATCACTTGTGTGAATCACCAGACCAACTCATTGTATCTTGTTGAGCTATCTCCAAGCTACAATACACATTTATACATCTTGTTGAGCTAACTCCAAGTTGTATCCACTAACATTCACCTGTTGAGCTATCTCCTAGTGAATACTTCTTTAATTGCCACTTGTTGAGCTATCTCCGAGTTGCAACTTCCTATTACTTGTTGAGCTATCTCCAAGTATTAGACATCACACTCACTATTACTTGTTGAGCTATCTCCAAGTACTAGACACCACACTCACTACTACTTGTTGAGCCATCTCCGAGTACTAGTTCTGATTCATATTACTGCTTGTTGAGCTATCTCCGAGGGTAATCTTATTATTATTATTTGTCGAGCTATCTCCAAATAATAACTTCTGTGAGTTTCGTATTACAAACTAGTTACTAACTTTACTTGAGCCTAGTTGTTTGAGTATATATTTTTTGCCTAGCGGTTTCATCAAACGGAAAGGCTTGCTCTATAATCTCCATTGATTTCTCTTATCATTGTTACCACCGAGTTATGTACTGTGAAGGTTTGGTGATATGCCAACTCTGGGCTATGCATAAAATGCTAGTATGAAGCTGAATACCTCACACCAACACCAACACACACCAAAGACTAACATGAGTTCAAGGGGGTTATCATTGAACAAGTCAGAATTCTTATTACAAGTACATACATCTGCATCATATTTACAAGGTTGTGATAGATTTTCTGTCTCGAGATTCTAACAAACTCGGGCATGCTTTAATCTTTATCTTTCAATTGCCTGAACTTAGACTTTACACTAAAAGTACAATTGACAGAGAGAGTATGCGCTACTCACAACACTCTCACTGCTATTAACTTTCTGGAGCATAAGGTAGTTACTGAGGACTTTGGTTTTCTTTCTTTATACTTTCTTATTTCATTTAACTTGTACTCTTGTTTAATGTGCACTTGTCACTAGAAGACACAAACCAACCACACCAACCCTGTAACAGGAATGGGGGGGGGAAAGTGCTTGCCTCCATTTCGTCTGGAACACCTTCTTATATACTGTATTTCAATATCACAGTGTAAATACACCATATGAGTTGTGTGGGAGTACATATGCTCTTGTTATTCAATAAACAGCTCATGAAATATTTATTTCACGCGCTGTCTTAAATCTGCGGGACGCCGCGGCATGATCTTGATATGATCCCGGAACCTCGGCACATCAATCTCCTCGCATCAATCTCCTCGGGGTCGGCAATACATTAATCTCCTCACATCAATTTCTGATGGGAAGTCCCGCTTGGACCGTTTAACGTTGATACTTGTTCCTTCTGTCTAGTAGTCTTCTAGTTGTAATAAGATACCCTTTGGATCGCTTCAATAGTCTGAATATAAGTCATATTTGTGGTGGGTTTCAGTATTCTTTGCACTATCATTGATTACAACTGTGTTCTGTTGCCGAGACTCAGTTTTGATGTCATCAACAATTAACATCTGTGTCTTTTAATGATGCCGCGCGGTAACGGCGGATTCTAGAATACTCTGTACAGTGCATATCTCTAATACAGCATGACTTGGTGCCAAAAACACGCATATACTGCATGTTTTATGCCCAAACAAATCTGGGCCATATCATTGGACAAGACTATTGATCGAGTCATAACACACAGCACATTGCTAACGTGAGAGAAGTAGTGCCGGATGGCAAGGCGGAGAGTGGGGGGTAAGAATATGGGTATGGTGGAGGTGAGTGAGGTGGTCGAGGTGTGAGAGATAGAGTTCAAGGTAGTGGAAGCAGCAAAGCGAGAGTGCAGGAGGCGACTTAAGAAAGCCGGGAGAGTCGGGACGTCGGCATCTGTGCCCACACCCATACTTGGCGGAGAGTCCACCTGCATTGTATGTATCGCATTGCTCACGGTTCCCTGAGCACGTTGAGATTTATCCTGAGCCTGATATTGCTGGTGTTGCGCAAGTATGAAACATGCGACGACATCGACCTTTTCGAGGTCCTTTACGGTTTTCAGGGCTAGGTGTATTGAAGGCTCGTTCCGATAACAATCAAGGGACACAACGCATCAGCAAAAACGAAAAAAGAAGACTGGAGTGAACATACTCAATCACTCCGCCGCCTCAAGACCTCTAACAAGTCATTCCATCACTCATCCCACCATCCTCGCGATCCCATAATCGACCCATCGCACTCACAACGCCCCTTTCCAACGAATGACGCCCAACTTTTGAAGAATATCCTACATTTGAATTCATCTTCCCAGCGTTATCAGTTTTTTCAGACTGTAAAACGGTATTCAAGACGCCTCTGACAAGATTGTAGCTGTACAACGAGGAAGAGGCCTTCTGCGACCTCTCCCTCGCAAAAAACACCGCGTCAGCACTCTCCAGCGGGCGGCCCCTCCTAATATCAACATGCATCTATACGAGGGCCTCCTTCTCCGCATCTCCCTACTTTTCTCCCTCCTTCAGTTTGATCCATGTACTGCAGTCCATCCATAGGGAGGCGGCAAGCCACAGTTTTGCAGTGGATGCTTTACTGAGGGCGTTTGCGAAGGAAGATGTTGGAAGGGGGATATCAATAAGGGGATGATCCCGAAAGAGCAGCTTCCAGAGGAGGGGGGCGTTTGGATTTCTGGAAGGTTTGGGATTTCTGAGACACAGAGATCGTAACCAAGATGACATTAGAGGGTGATAACACATCCACAAAGGTTACGGCCGCTTTTAGGTTTTGGTTGTTGTTGGCTGCGAGAGAGGAAGGAAGTAGGAAGGTATCACAGGCTAGGAGGACAAAGAAGAATAGATCCAATAATTTCGGAGGAGGGGTGGTGGTAAGGCCTGCCAGGAGCATATGAAGAACCAAGAGAGAGCTGTTCTGCAGGCAACAATGATTGATGATTGATGAGGATAAAGATGAGTTTGAATTTGACAATAGATGAATGATAGGGTGGTAAGCTAGATACACCCTGTCGTCTATGAATTTAAGTTGAAAAAAGGAAGAAGTCCCATTCATCACTAATTGAAAAAAGTTAGAATAGACGGAAGCCATCGGATACTGGGGTCTCACGAAGGATACAAACAAGCGCCGCTAATCGAAACCTCATAAAACCCCTGCATCCCCTCCTCCAGCGGCGCCTCCATATCCCAAACATGATGAAAAATTCAGGCCTACACCTAGCACCCTCACCAGTGACAAAAAAACATGCAGCCCTTCCCTCTGAACATCCGGATATCCAAGCTGTGAGTATGCGACATTTCAAATTTTGAGGACAACCTGGATGTGTGTATCCATGTCAGCGATGGAGGAGAGTATTCCTGGTGAGCAGGATGCTAACGAACATGAAATGACATTGCTGGTCGTGGAATTGGAAGCGTAATCAATAATGCGGACGGAAATGTTGAATCGATGCGAGTACTAAACGTGCTGAATGTTGAAATGCATGAGGTCGAGCCGCAGAATTGGGGCGCTGCAAACAGAAAGAATAAATAAAAGCAAAAGAAATATAAGGAGAGATTCACCTATCCTCGCTAAAAATGGTAACCCAAGCAACGTTGTCATCGCTGGCAGCAACGACGACGCACCGGCACTAGCATACAGAGTACAGAGATGACCGACAAATGCCAAAAAAGGTGCGTAACATGCTTCCCTGCTCGCATGTTCCATCAACCTCTGTAATCATTTTTGCACCGTGTTCAGTGTGCTATATAAATACTCTTTCCTTTCCGACTCTGGATGGGATATACGGCTGGTGGTTAGGGAGGAAGCTGGGATTTCATAGCATGTTGGGTATCCAGAGACGAGCTTGGAATTAGTACTTTAGTTGAGTGTAGCGGTCAGTGATTTCGTTTATGCAGTGTCGTGATGAGGAGTATTTAGGCGTCTGGGTCGGAGTCATCATGTAGTTTGACGGGGGTCAAAGAAGCCACGCGGGCGCTTAATACAGTCGGGCGCCTATTGGCACATACGGCCGAACCTTATCTAACCTTACTCTCGAGCAACAAATATTATCACAGAATTTGTCTTTATCGGGTTCACTATTGCCATCTACGCATACAACATATGTTGCCTCACATTTGGATGGTAAGAGGATCAGAAAGGACTGGGTAATTTTATCTTCAGAACTCATTCACAAGTTCTACTAGTACGCACCGTCTCTCTCACTCAAATACTCAAGTACTCAAGTGCTCGAGCTCAAGCTCAAGCTCAAGATTCGACCGGGACCACTGACTCACGAGGCAACGTCACTGTACATTGTATTCACACCGATGGCATTTGTGGTCTGATAGTTTTGTGATAGTTGATCATGAGCATTTCAGAGGTGGGAAATTTGGAGGACCGCAAGTGAAGTTATGGCTTGTACTCTTTCTTCAAGATGTGCAAGGACATGTTATCTTACTTTTCCATCCACTCCTGGATCACGAATCGACAAACAGAACTTTTTTTTCCGCCCTATCCTTGGAGGGTCAACGACTAGTACTGGATCGTCGAATACAATTGAAGGCCACTCAACTGTCCGCCTATCATGCACCAGCTCCAAAATGGACAGTCTAGCTATCCTTCGACAATGTAATCCCAGCAATAATACCGTTATCATGCATGATAGAGAAAGACGAAATACCGTTTCCAAATTTGCATGTAAGAGTTTGACGAATACCCTACATTCGCTCCACCTTCCCAGTCTTTTCAGACTGCAACACAGTATTCTTACAGCACTTACACTGGATCAATTCTTGGGGGACGGTCTTCAATGTCTTTGTAGGTATTGTTCGGAAGTATTTTAGTTTCTTTGTACACAAAGAGGACCTGTGGGGTTGATGGAGTTGATGGGAGAGGAAGAAGAAGCAAGTACATGGTTTCTGACCTTCAGGCTGTCTGCCTGTGGCGTCAGTCAGAGAATGATCTGTACACATTTACAGACGATTACTTCCAGTCGTTCACTGATAGGCAGCTATGTTCCTCCTTCCTTTTGGACAATCCGGAAGAATTAAGACTCAACTCGGAAGAAGGAGATAAGCCAAACTTCAAAGGAAAGCTGAACTGAATGGCAGCGATCTGGGGAGAGAGAGCAAGGGGGTGTTAGCAGGTAAGCAGCTGGGTCCCTGTTAGCTTGTGTAGCTGTCTCACCGTAGAAGTATCCAACTTGTACGAGTGATGATATGTCTGTTTTTGACTTTGTATTGCTAGGTAAGGCTGGCTGTGTCACTTTGTAGGAGAACAGGAGAAAATTGATCATTCGGTGTTCTGGGTCGACATTGGAAGGCATGAACCTATCTTTTTCTTTCTCCCACAGCTGCGGCGTGGCTGTGAGACAATGGCGGAGCCAGGTATAAATCCATCTACGCCTAAAGCGCTAACGTCTCACAATCAGTAACGGAGCTAAAGCAATCACTGATTTATCCCCGGAGCTAACTTGAATTATTCCCGGTTTTGAACAGCATAAAGGAGTGACTTAATCCAACAGGACCATATCAAGCACTTGCGGGAGAAGCATTGCCTGTAGTTCCAGCCGGTGTGGAAGTTACCAAATAATGCATCAGTTTTCTTGGATTTGGCCCCTTATCAATGTCTTATGTGCCATACGATGAGTGAAAGAGTCAACAGCATACTGTTGCTGAGCTTTAAAAGGTGACGTTGGACAGCCTGACCCCTCATTAAAGCTCGCTTGTGCGGAGTCCTTGAGTCCACACAAATTTACAGCCTTTCTGCTCAACAATGGAATCTTTGCCTGTTCCCCCGAATCTCAAGTTGGGCAAAGTCTCACCTTTTCCACCCTAAGCTGGACAGCCTTATCCACCAGCTCGTAACCACCCAGGATGGAGAGGTGATAATTTAGAAATGAATCTGAGCTTGTAATCTGATTTTCTTTTTCAACTTGTGTAGAGCTTTACAGACTCACCGATGAATTCTTGTTGAAGGTAGGGGCTCTCTAGTCAGCTTTGGTCCACTATCATGAGACACCAATAGGAGTGGCCATTTGAAAACGAGAAGGATCGTGCCATCATCTCGCATTACAATTATGGTGGATTTTCTACATGGAGTAAGTGAGGCCCCTCATTTGTTACCCTGGCACTCATATCTGTTTACCTGAACTGAATGATACCAATATATAGGTGCTCCGGGTGCCGACTTTAATTGTATGATATGGGTTGCCCGACTCTGTGGAATATTCTTCCTTGCCGATGATTACATCCACGTTCATAAGAAGTCGGATCGGATCTCAGGCTTTAAACGAGCGGCAGAAGCACCTGGATTAGAGGTTAGTGGTACTACATTTCACCATTCCAAGCTCAGCCCTCTGTCTAACTTGCCTGCGAGCCCTCAGAGAATACTTTCTATTTATCAAATTTTCCTTGTATTTCTAAAACACGTATTCACGCTGTACTTAGCTCTGTGATAATCCAGTTTCTTCTGGGAGTTGTTACTCAGGTCTTCGATACGCCTTGCATTTTCAGCTAATCCCAAATTATGGCCTATTTATGCGGACAGTTCTGGGAAGCTTCAATGTGCCTGAGTCAATCTGTGTCATGTTGACGGGGGTAAGAAAAAAATGAAAAAATGGTATCACATACATAGCGCGTAATTATGGTGCAGGCGCCTGTGCAGGGCATATTCAGCTCGTTGAGAAGTCCTCGGTCAAGAGGTCCCAGCTTCGAGGATCAGCCACTGCGCAGACACACTGTTGTACATCTATAAATGCCATGTATAAATGCCTACTACTGTCCCCTGGAATATCCAAATTGTACGACCACCATCCCAGACAAGATCCCAGATAGCCTCACAAAATGACAGTGAAATCTCCTCTTCTGCCTCCACTCCAGCACCTCCTTCCCTTCTTTCCCTTCTTTTGCCTCTTTCAATACTTTAGCCTATGCCCTAACGAACACCTCCAATGCCCCATGCATCCCCCCCGTCTCCTCCACATACGCTTTAAATTTCCGGAGGAGGTGATATGCGGGCGGCGTCTGGATGAGCGTGAGGAACGTGGTGTCGAGGAGCGGTTGGAGGAAGGTCAATATCTGAGTTGATATAAAGCAAGAGAGGGGGTAAAGTCAGTAACGGATATGCGAAAACTACGATTATAGAGCAATCAACCTGTGAAATCCAGGGAATATCGCTTCACTGCTTCCCCCAGGCGTCAACCTCATGTCCCGTCCACTGCCCCATCCAAGAGTCGAGCACTTCAATGATACATATCATGTCATGTCGACGACATGAGCTAGCGCCAGAAGGCGAGGCGGAGAGCGGGGTGAGAAGGTGGGTAAGATGCGCGTGGTAGAGGAGGTGGTGATTGGTGAGGCGAGGGAGGTAATGGAGTTGAAAATCAGGGATGCAAGAGACTCCAGAAAGCCGGGAGAGTCGACATTGGCATCTATACCCATACTTATACTAGGCGGAAAGTCCACCTGCACCGTATCACTTGTGGTTCCCTAAGCCTGAGGCTGCCTGTGTCCTGCGAGCACACAACACAAACGGGTTACGACATTGGCGTCTTCATGGAGGTCCTTTACGGCTTTGCGGGATATGGACATCGAGGGCTGGTTCCGGAAATAACCAAGCAGCAAAAGGAACCAGTAAAACGAATGATACAAAAAAAAGAACGACCAATCACCCTGCCGTTTGAACACCTCCAACGAGTTATTCTCATTTCATTTCCGTTCCCACCGAATCCCATCAGTCCCACCACCTCACTGTCGCGTTCCCAATACTCCCATAATCCACATTCCAACCATCATCCCACTCACAACGCCCCTTGCCAATAAATACCACACGACCTACGACAAATACCCTACTGTATTCGTCTTCCCAGTCTTCTCAGTCTTGTCAGACTGCAAAACGGTATTTAACGCGTCTCTGACGAAATTGTAGCTGTACGAGGAGGCCTTCTGCAACTCCTTCCAGTCAAGAAACATCTTATCAGCACTCTCCGGCTGGCCCCTTCTGTAGCAGCACACATTTCTACGAGGATCTTCCTCCGCTCCTTCTCTGCATCTCACAGCTTATTTCCCTCCTTCTATTGCATCCGCATACCACCGCTCTTCTATAGGAGACGCAGCAAGCCATGGTTTCGCGACAGATGCTTTGCCATGGCATCGACGAGGAAGGACGCCGGGAGAAGGAGACCAAATGGAAGAGCCCCCGGAGGAGATGGGTCGGGAGTTTGGGGAGTTTTGGGATGGTGGTAGAAACGGTTGGGGATAGTACCAAGAGAACATTAGAGGGAATAGCGCATCTACGAGGGATGAGGAGAATTTTTGTTGGCGAAGGAAGAAAAAACAGGTGTGGGAGGTTAGGAGGACGGAAAAAGATATCATCAGATTAGAGAGAGAAATCCAGAACGGAAGAAATGACGAACGTGTAATCTGCCATTCTTCCTGAGGCTCATACACGGGTAGAATGAATTCAACTCGTCATGTTGGGAAAAGGGTAATTCCAAAGACGTTAGACGGAGATGTTAGAGAGAGAAAGATATGCCACTTGGTTCGCACAGGCTGCGGGCAATGTACAAGCATGCATGGAGAGTTTAAAAAATTCCTCATATCATTCAAGCAACCCGTCTGGGAAAAATCTTGAGACTGGCTGCCGAGACTGGAGCAGCATTCTGGTTTTCCGTGTGTGGAGAGTTGAGGAAAGAGGGTAGAAACGACGAGTTGAAGTCGTGCAAATTATCCAGCTGCAACGGTCCGGCTGCGGTATTTCGTAGCCGCCGTGAAACCATGGCTTTGGACGCCCACCTCCCTTATATCTAGCCTTACTCCTGGGCAACAAATATATCTCACTGAATCCTTCTTTATCGGGTTCACTATAGCCATCTACACGTACAATGCATGTCGCTACACATTTGGATGGTGAGAAGATTGGAAAGGACTGGTTTACGGAAACTTTATCTTCAGAACTTGTCGGCGAGTTCTACGGTCTGCCTCAGCACGTACTCAAGATTCGACCGGGCCCGCGATTCTTCGGAGGACCGCAAGTGAAGTTATGGCTTGTACTCTTTCAGAGTCTTCCTCAAGATGTACAATGTACGTGCTCTCTTTTCCGTTCTTTCCTGGATCACAAGTCAACAACCAGAACTTTTCTCCAGATTCTGCTCTATCCTGGAGAGTCAACGTTTAAATCAACATGAACTATTACTGGAACGTCGAATACAACATTCTTCTCTGCTTTCGCTTTTTCCAGCACATTCAAGACAACCTAGGACATCATACCGCGTGGCGTCCTCAATTAGTTACTAGATTCCTGATTCAATCTCAGGACGATGAAATCATTTCCGATATCTATGGTACACTATACAACAGCAAATCGACATTCCTAAACAGCTGAAGTGGCTCTTTGTTTATCAGAAACCCAGACTGGTATAACGCAAGGGGATAACGGAAGCCGAGTCCTTGATAGGAGCAAGCTTGAGTAGGTTCTGTCCCAACGGGTACTCCACCGCATAACCATTCAAGCCCGTCCCTTTTCCAAGCCCGAGGATCCCTTTCACCTTGGGCATCAGGCCCTTCGGTCCGCCATTGGGACGGAACTCTCCAGTCAGCTTACTAGTCTTAAACTTGGTAGAAGCGAAACCCAATCCTAGTAATTGAATTAGCCCAAATTACCGATGCTTACTAATAAGATCAGCTTGCCGAAGCTCACTCCCGTTTGCGCCATCTCTCCCCAATCGAAACTCGAGTCTCCCATGCCCGGGATCAATTCATTCAACCCATATCCTGCATCCCGTCCATGTGCAACGTTGTCGATGACCTTTCCCAACGCGTCGGCGCCTTTGCTGACTACAGTCATTTTACCGCTCAATGAGACACTACCGGCAAATGAGACAAACGTCTCTCACGGCCTCAATTTTGCTCAGTACCCTTCTGGGTTCTTCTAATAGTTAAATATACTCTATACTTATGTTGTATGTGATTTCTGAGGCCTAGTAAGTATTAATCTTTTGTGGGCTCTGTTTTCAATCGGTTTTCCATCATTTTTCAAACTAGAGTGCACCTGGAAGATGAAAAAATCCCTTGGGACCACCGTTTTTTCTGTCAATCACTTGTATGCTAGGTAAGGAATAAAGTTGCGGCCAGGTTTAGTTGTTAAATATATCTTAACTTGCCAAAATCACGAATAAGACAAAACACAGTGCGAAAGTAACCATGAGAAACAGAGACAGATTTTGTCTCAAATGCCCTCGAACAAGAAAAGCTACAAAACAGTACATCACACTTACTGTATAATTGTAAGCTCTTGATATGTTAGTTGTGAGGTATATAATGCAATATTAGGGACAGTCAAAGTGGCATTAAAAAACCCGCTGAAATGGTGCTGAAATAATTATTTATTGTTGCTGAAAGTTGATTTCAGCAGGCTAACTCTTGACCGACCCTCTTTGGATTTTGTTGTAGATTTGAGTCTGTACTGGAACATTGTAGTACTTTCTTTAGTATTACTCATTCCTTACTCAGCCTACTTACCAGTACTATGTAGAATATTCTAGAAGGTATTGTAAGTAGTATAAATACTGTAGAAGTCCTGGGGGTGAGCCAGAAAATTGTACTAAAGGTCTAACAACCGAGTGCACAAGTGTTACCAGATCACTTATTCCACAACAGATTTCGCTGAAAATCTGCTGAACTTCATATTTGTTCTCTTCATATTTGTACATTCACAACAACTATACCACTATTCTCGTCACTTGTTTGTGTATTTAATCCTTAATGCTGCTGTGCAGCAATCCCCGACTACAAGGCAAAGCATTGTCTTGTCACTGCTCTGTTATGCGGCCATCCAGTGTTGCCGCAGGTCAGTTCGAGAACCTCCTGCACCGGGTTTGAACCCAAACCGAACCTAAGGTTCAGGTGCGGTTCGACAATTTCCTCGAACCAAACCTCAAGGTTCAGGTGCAGGTTCGGGAAGTCTGTGAACCTGGGTTCAAGGTGCACCGAGGTTTGAACCTCCGAACCGCATACAATTTTTTAGTGTGCTTTTGGCACCATGGAACAAAAATTTCAACCCTGTTTCTATTTTTCCTGAGGAACCTAATGTGAAGTATTTATCCTTGTCTCAAAAATGCAATTATTTACCTTGATACAATGTTTTTGTGCCTTGTAATTTTTTCTTATCATACTTACTTGATCATTTATAAGATCAATGAACTTGGCACTCATTATACTGATTGCAAAGCTCCTTGAAAGTTGACCAGAAATCTGGTTAATATACTAAGAAAACTTCACGTATATAAGGCTATACTATACCAAACTCTATTGCAAAGCTTTGGGAGGGCCTAGAGGTAGGAAACACAAAACATCTTCCAAAACTTGTGAAAATGAATTACTAAAGCCAGACTAAGAACCATGATAGGATGAGATAGATTACATTCCAGCATCATGAACATAGGTAGCCACATTTATAAATTGTGTGGTTAAATTGATCCATGGAAGATCTGTCTACTATCCAGCTTGATCTGATCTCTCGGGAGGTGTGATTATTTGTAGTGCTGAGTGCCACAGCGCAAACCCTGTCTGAAGGCTCAGATAAGTTTTCTGCCCAGCCTTGAGCACTTCATGAGGTTTAACTCATACACTATCAAGCTGGGCTGGACTTGGAGGGCATGTATCACTGACATTACAGATGATTGCACACTGAGAAACTTGGAAAGTGGAGGAGCATCATGCTCACTGGCCACCAGTCATTTAATCAAGTGCTAATTAAGAAAAAATGCAGTATCATTGGTACATACATGGCCAGAAAGGTAAGTTTGTAAATTAATCTTATCAATTTTGCCAAATTTTTGAGGTTCAAAGGTTCAAATCCGAACCCGAACCTCCAAACCCAAACCCAAACCTCCAAACCCAAACCCAAACCTCCAAACCCAAACCCAAACCTCCAAACCCAAACCCAAACCTCCAAACCCAAACCCAAACCTCCAAACCCAAACCCAAACCTCCAAACCCAAACCCAAACCTCCAAACCCAAACCTGGGGTTCAGGTGCAAGGTTCGGAAAACGTCGAACCGAACCTGAGGTTCAGGTTCGAGGTTTGGCCAAATTAAGGGGTTCGCGCACCGAACCTAACCCCGGCAACACTGCGGCCATCACCCATTAATTTAATTTAACCATCTAGTCAAACTTCGCTCTGAGAGTTAGTTGAGGTTGCTTCAGGGTTGCTTCCAACCTTCAACAGGCTTCTGCCTACTTGCCCATGGTCCAGCTGCTTTGAACTCTATGTCACCAGAAGATGTAAGCCACTCACTTAGGTTTTTGTGTAAGAAAACTTCACAAGGAAACCCAACAAAAATTGCAAGAGAGAATATGTATGTAAGTAACAAAGGCCCTTTCCTCTGGTAATTTTGGCACTGTACCGTATACGGGCACAGCCGTATCTGATATGGGTCATACTTACAACGGACAACCCGTACCTGTACTGTAAACTTAAGGTCGGAAAACATTACGGTATGGATGCAGGTTGTATATCATCTGTATACGGTATTTGACCGTGTCAAATTGCACAAACAAATTTAGGCTTGAGAATAACTATCAATTGCTACACTAGATATATTCCAAACTAATCATCACCAAGAATTTTAATAATTGCAATACATGCTACACTGGCCCACACGAAGGCGCGCTTTCACACTATTCTAATTGCTTGAATTGTCTATGCTTTGAGACTTTCACGATGCTGCACATGCCTTGAGCGGCTGGAGTAAATCAAAGCAGGAGAGTTCTAAAACACCCGTGACTTGCCCCCGACGGCTACAACATCAGTGGTTGTTCCATCGACTCCAACTCCTGCTTCCACTCCTGCTCCCCTTGTTGATGCACTTGCCCTCAAGTTGCGCAGCTCAATGCAACTTAGACCCAGATGCAACTGATAATGACTATGACTTACAGCGGCAACCGTCTTCTATTTCAATCTCAAAGTTAGTCAGTCTCAGTTACAGCTAGAAACACTGCCAATATCCACTCTTCATCGCCTCTCATTCCTGAAAATGTTCTCTCCCTTACTGAATCTTGCACTAAGTACATATTCAACGATTCTGTCAAGGACCGCCTGATCAAACTTGAGTTTGAACCAAGTGACAATCTTACAGGCATTCCAAGTACCCAGCTCAGCTGGGATCGCGTAGTCAAGGCCAACATAGTCGCCCATAGGCAGACTCGTTACACACTCACGATCCATACAGATGTGTGTGTATAGAACAAGCAATACCGCCAGAGCCTCAAAGCACAGTGAACTGATTTGATTTGAAACTTGGTTTTGTACTAGTTCTGCTGTAGTATACTTACTTACTTGGCCAACTCCCATCACTCATTTAGTCCAACTCATGTCACTCTTTTACCTACACTCTGATCCTGCTCTGATCAGGATATATCTCATAAGTTATAAACAATATGCCAATGGTGATACGCCCCGAGACTTTTTGAGTCTAAAACTAGACTTAAAGCTCACTACTGGATAGTCTTTGCATGATACGTAGTGTTCATACCACTTGGAGGACTTCTCCCAGTGCTGTGTTCACTGAAACCCAAATTGGACAAGCTCGTACAACGCCTGTATTGCCACCGCTTCACGCGCACGACGGCCTAACATTGATATCAAAACATCGGCCATTTCGGCCCATACTCTGAATTTGATATAATTGATTTACTTGAAACTACCTCACCAGGAGGCCGTTTTCTATGAAACCTTCGATGTTGCAGACCGTTTGGACGATTCTTACATCGTTTCACTAGTTAGCACTCGATTACAAGCTTTCCCTTCCATAGGAAATGCTTACTCAGGATGATAATACCTTACTAAGGGTATAAAACTTAGAACAGGCAAAAGGGCAATCTGGGGCAAGAAATAAAATGTACCAGAGACCCTGAAGCACTGGAACGAACGAAAGCAGTGCATAGGCATCCGACGGCATCAAAATACCGGTATCCAGGGTACTTCTCCGGTCCCAGAACATGGTTACATCAGTTGTTGGGATAAATGCCTCATTTTCAAATAATTGCATAGCATGATGATACAGGACAAGAGTGGGGGTCAAACCGAGTCCGAACAGGTCCCGTCGACGTCCCCTGCCCTCCCGCCTTATACTCCATGTGTCCCCCGACCATAGAGACGATATTTGAGTAGGTACTAGGAGGAGACATACCTATATTTCTATAGATATGCTCATACTTCAATACCCATCAGTCAGAGACCTTAGAAATTTTATGAACCCTTGAAACGAGTTTATACGAGTTGGAAATACGGTAAGACGTCCCGATACCGGGTGGTTTTCCGATGCTCCAGCATAGAACTGAGATCTGTCCCCTTGGAGCAGTATTTCAAAGATTAGAATGAAACTTGATGTTGCAGGGCTTAGATGACGATTATCGAAGCGAGAATAGCTGAGACACATCCTTCTTCAAGTCCTCCCTCACTTATAGAACCTGTGGACTACTGGTTCACACTTACTTACAGTCATAAGTCACTGTAAGTACTGACAATCAAGAATGAATGAAAAAGAACATACCAAGAACTCGAGATTGAACATCTATGATCCGAAATGGAACTGAATAGAGTGAAACAACCTCATGGGGCGGTCTCTGTTCACCGTTTCCGGGTCTGATGTAAAATTTCAAAATAGAATTGACCATATGATGCCATACAGCCTCGTATGCAGAGCACATGCTCCCCTTACCAATACTCTTGGCTTCCTTGGGTATATAATCAAGGGGAGACCTCCAGAAAGAGCAGGCATCCCTCCCCCCAGGTTAACAAGCTTGCTGTCAAGCTTGTAGTAATAGGGTGCTTCTGGCAGAAGAAAGAACAGAATTATTCAGAGTGCTTTTGCTTCTGACAGAACATGAATGAACTTGGATTGCATTTGAACAGACAAAGAAAGAGACATTGCACTTGTTGTTGTTGTTGTTGATTGATTGAAAGTTAAAGTCCCAGTCTTGTCTTGTTTGAAAGTTTTGAAGTCCAGAGTCTTGTTTTGAAAGGAATAGTTAAAGTACAAAGAGAACCCCAGAGACTATAGAGCATTTTGTGCAATAGAGTCCATTGATCAATCTTGAATTACCCCAGAACTCAAAAGTCTGATTGTGTGTTTGTGTTGGTGTTGTTTTGCCTTCTGCCCACATACCCATAGTTAGCCCTATCAATGGGCACACAGGTTAATCATTATGAAGTAAAAAATATGTAAAGAAACAGAAATAGTATGGGGTATAGGGTGTCTAATCCATCCTTGGGCTGATTCAGCTGAAACTGCTGACGTAGCTTCAAGAAGGAAGATCTCTGGGTCATTAGTGTCCTGTGCCTGTTTCCAGTGCCTTCTACATCTGCAAAACCTGGGATGAGCTTTGGCTGCTCTGGAGCACTCTGGAGCGCTCCAAAGCTGTCCAAGCTGCCAAAGCAACCCAGAGCAGCTCAGAGTGCTCTACAGCGAGTACCCTTGCTCTGAGATGCTTTGGACTGAATAGCAACTGAATAGAATTGCTTTGATCAAAACCCAGGTTTTGCAGATGTAAGATATCCTTTCACTAAAAAAAATCAGACTCATATGTACTTACAAGCTATAACACAAGAGCATTACCTGCACT